>CM060269.1:530000-660000 GCA_030684275.1 Acipenser oxyrinchus oxyrinchus
ATATTAGCAGCATGGGGATGCAGAAGAGGGTAGAGCACTGCAGACTGAGCTAGCAATGAATAGGCATGATCACACTCACAAAAATAACAAGAAAAGAGGTTTTATTGAATGAGGATCGTGGAGCAGATCAGAACCACAGCACTATTTCTAAAACCTGTTTTATTAACAGTATTAGTGTTTCTCGAATGGTTGCTGGGGTTTAATAAGGACTTTGCAGTGTAAATAACTTCGTTCAAGACATCAGGTAGGCTCACTCCCGGTCCGGTTAGGGTAGCATGCAAACTGCACTTCGTGATCCATCCAACTGGGACACACCTCAGTACATGCAGCTCTGTTATTAAAACAGTAACAATGATCTATAGGGTTGCTTGCAGGGAATTAAGTGAAGAGCTCACTGGGCAGGCTGCATTTCATTCTGCATGGAGACGGCCTGTAATGAGAACCAGTGCTGACTGCACTGAATGGTGTGGTGGTACTGTGAGTGTGGACTGGTACTGATCCATGCCAGGCTCTATCACCAGCCTAAGCATTCACACACTGTGCTACCTTTCTTTGTATTAGTCCTCGAGGAAAACAACATGCAACAGTACAAAAGAGGCAGCCTTGAGCTCAAAAAATACATGAACAGAAATCCCAAACTACGGTTAAGATCATGCATAGGAAAAACTAATGAAATGCAGCTTTGGTTGAGTGGAATGTGCAGCCTGAATAAACGTGAAGAACACAGAGTGCAGTGGACAGAGAGAGAGTATATGGTATATTAGATGATGACAAATCCAGTGATTGCACTGTTATGCAATGGGTTTGTCGTCTCAATAAAGTCAAGGGGCCGGATCTGTAAAATACCCAGAATCCCTCTGGTGGTACCCTCTCTGACTCTGCTCTGTCCTCCGCTCGTACCGCACATCATTCTCTATCATGATTTAACTGCACTTCACTCTGCCATGCTTTTTACATGGCACGCCACAGTGTGCCTTTAAACAGGGTTCCTTGTATAATCCATTCGAAACATCTGGAGGTCTCAGCGCTTCTACCTCATTTCACAACTGGATGGACTCAGGACAGACTCAGCTGGGATTTGACTACACTGCCAGCTATACAATATACTAAGAAAATTATCTTAAAGGGATGACTTATTACCTATGCTAAAAAAAAAAAAAAAACTACTCTGGCTGTGAGAAAGTGAGGTGGGGAAGCACATTAGCGTTGCGCCATTGACTGAAGCCCTGCGCAACGCTAATTTGCTTCCCCATGTCACTTCCTCTCAATTCGCCTCGAGTAGTCTTTTCATTAAGAGAGCAAAGCAAAGAATGATCTGTGCAGTAAGAACACAAGAGAATCATTCGGAACATTCCGAACAGGATAGGAAGCAGGTAAGAAATGGAATATTAGGAAAATGATAATGGGCCTGTTTTACTGGAAAGAATTAATTCCAGATTTCTAGTTTCATCCAGGAGATGACTTGGTGGGCCCCTGACTCTGCAACAGTGCTTGCCTGATTGGACAAACAAGGAAATCTCATTTGAAGTCTTCATCTCTTTGGGGATGGTTTTGTTTGTTCTATAATTAGGTCCATGTCTGAGTACATGCAAGCACTAATTAGGTTTGATCATGAATCTACAAAGGGTACAGCCAACTCTTTGAAATGTTCATTATAAAAGCAGTGCTTTGATCCCTGTATAATATGCCTAGTATTTTTCTGAAATTCAAACAGAATTTGAAGTTGTTATTTCTGATCACAGTAACTCCAAAGTTTAAGCATGTTACTGTACGCTGGTCCTGTTTAAAGTCAGTCTACTTTATGATAGACGCTGTCCGATGAAGACATTACATTACATTGGTTTGGCTCACGTTCTATCCCAAGTGTCTGGTTCAGCCACGGTCTGTGAAGTAAAGCAATCTGGTTTGTTACCTTTCCAGTACCTGAGAGGATCTGAACAGTCAGCGTTTGCTTTTTACACAAACAGAGGTTACCTGTTAATAATGAAGGGAGACTCTAAGTGTCAAGAGGAGTGTCTGAAGGCTGAAGGGCTTTGCTTGTGTGAGAACAGACCGAATGCCACCATTAAAGAGTAAATTGCTTGTTTTCACATTTCCTTTCCAATTCTGGGGCGTCTGTAATCCCTCTGACTCGTTTCAGGTCCTGTGCTTCAATCTGGATGATAAATAATAACTCCATATTGTAGAACAAACCCCAGAAATACTGCGAACATAAATAAACAAATAAAAACGAATGGCATTGGAGCATTGGAAGCTGCTTGATCGATTGTTCATGTATAAAAGACGTGAGGTGGGTGGAATGAGACTCGCAGTAAAAGCTGGAGTGGCTGAAACTGCTATGTAAGGATGCCTTGTGCTGCTGGTACATTTATGTGAACCAGAAAGAGTCTTTTTCATGGTTTTTAACCACATCGAGATGCAATCACACGGCTGTCGTTTCACTCCGCCAGGCTGTTGAAACGCTGCTTCTCTGTCACCTTCAGTTTGTTTTGAAGGTGACAGGGGGGTTACGCACACTGAGCCACACTGTGTTACTGGGAATAAACAATGTCTGAGAAAAAACCTTCACCTCTTGACAGCCCATTTCCTTGAGAAAACACAACCCCTGTTTGGGGGGAGGGGCTGGTATACTGAATGCAAGGCGAGGTCTAACTGACCCCACATGGGTGTCGGAAGCGTCTCAGACAAGGGGTTTGCTGGAAATGAAATCCTGCCACCTAAACGTTTCAGATCCCAGCACAGCGTTGCAGGGAATTACATGAAAGACGGCAGCCTTGCATCTGGCAGGCTGTCTCAGACATCAAACAAAAAAACAGGTATTTGCATGAAAGTAAAATGATGAGGTAAACAAAAACACAAAACAAAGAAAGGTACAGTATGAGCTGCATTGAATTTCCATTGTGTGTCGTTCTGTTTAAAATGCAGGGGAAAGCTAAACACATACAGTAGACTGACCCTGTTAGAGAAGAGCAGCTGTAAATTATTTAGCAGAAAAATATAGAGATACAGCTACCAGCTAATATGAATATTAAAATCCTCAAATAATACATTGTTTTATCCTGGTTGAATCAGAACTTCTGATGTATAATAGATGCACATTAAATAAACAGGACGCAAGTACAATGATGATGCTGTTTTTTTTTTTTAATATTAAAATAGAAAAGCACACAGTAACTTGTTCCATGGACACACAGAAGCAGCAGCGTTCATTGTTTGCAGTAATAGCACGTGATGTTTCCGTGCATATGGGCGCTCTGAGAGGTGTTCCAGTGGCTCCTATCTCCTATCAGTGCCAGGTACTGATTTCTCCGCTCCAGTCACATGTTGCAGTGATGGCTGGCAGGACGGGGTGAAAGGTCACACAAACGCAGGCTTGTTGGTGGGCGGGAAGAGTCCTCACAACCCTGGAGGTCAGATAGTTATAGAAATGAACCACACCGTTCGAACTGCCTGTGGCCAGGAGAGATCCGTCCGGGGAGAACTCACAGCCAACCGCGTACCCCTCGACCTGCAGCATACACAAGGGGTCCCATTACTACAGACCAGACAGCAAACACATACACAGGGAGTCCCATTACTACAGACCAGACAGCAAACACATACACAGACACACACAGACACACACAGTCACAGCAAGATATTAACAAGGTAAGAAGTGACAGAAGTGCTTGAAAGTTTTGAGTAGCTGGATTCACAGCCGTCCCGTCCTGTCCGCCGACCCTTAAAAACTTTATAATCATAGAACCATAGATGCAGATCAGAGTGTATGTATTTCCTGTATTTTATTTCACAGCAGCATTCAGAGTTGAAGCCCATAGATGCAGATCAGATTGTATGTATTTCTTGTATTTTATTTCAAGCCCTACCTTATGTCCTTCGTAGCGCTTCTTCTTGTTGATTCTGTACGGACGCTGTGCTGAAAACAGAGCCATGTAGTTGCCATTAGTCTGCGCAACAAACACAGACTCTTTAGGGTGAAGGGCCAGGCTTGGGCAAGTATAGCGCTCCTAAAAATCAAACAAACCAAATATATAGTACAGGTGGGTACAATCTGATTAAGAATATCCACTTTCAATTGCTAACATTTGAAAAAGGTCTTTAGTTTTTACAATAATCAGTTCCTGTACTGCACAGAACAGCATGACAGTGACTGATGGTTTTCCTGCTCGTACTGGTAAACCCACCTGATAAATCTGATTGGAGACCTTTGCAGTGGTTTGGAAATCCCATGCGATGAGGGTCCGGTCAGCTGAGTCTCTGCTCACGGAGTCTGTGCTGGTGATGAACTCCTTGCCCTCTGGAAGGAACACAATGTCCAGGGTTTGTTGTATCCCAGCCTTGTATGAGCGGATCACCTGTGGGGAGGCAGGGAAGGCACTTAGATTGAAAGTCCACTCTGCCAGTGTTCTGCAGTGCAGTGTACTGATAATCAATCTTTATTTTTATATAGCTAGACCTATGTACCTAATACATGCATTAAACCATATCAATATATGAATACCATTGCTAGACCTATGCACCTAAATATATGCATTAAACCATACCAATATATCAACACCATTGCTAGACCTATGCACCTAATGCATGCATCCTCTTTGAGAATGTACAGCTCTGTAATTTAGATGCACGCTGCTGTGAACCCGTGGAAGGGTTCGAGTACTGCGTCAGCACACACAACAGACATGGCGTTCATTGCTTCAGACATGATGTTAGGCAGGCAGGATGTTAACCTGGCAGCTCCTGCAGTCCCAGGCTTTAACCTCGGAGCTGAAGCCTCCACACAGGAAGACATTAGGATCCCTGGGCTGCAGCGCCAGGCAGCACACCCTGAACTCGTTCCTCAGCTCAGCCAACCGCTGGCCTGCAGGAAAGAAGAAAAGAAAGGAATTAGAGAGAATCAGATAATGACCATCTGATGAGAGGATTGGCTTTCTGTCAAGCCTGAGTCCCAGCCTGTCAGATCCAATATGTATCGAGCAGCATGCTGCCCTCTCTCCCAGTTATAAAAATAAACTGCAGCGTAATTTGATTTACTGCACAGGCTTCCGTATTGAAGGCACAGTTTCACACCATGCATTATACTGTAATCGAGTTTCGACCGCCGTTATATGGCATGTTATTTCCATATTCACGTTTGTAAAAGATTACCCTGGGACATTCTGCTCTGTTCATCTGAGGAATAAAAATGCTGAATAGATACAGAGAATATGTTTCTGGCCAAATATAAAAACACTTCATGAGTAGCAACCACTGCTCTATATATAGCAATATGAAGAATAACATGGTTTGATCCTATATCCTGTACGCAGTTATACTGTCACCAGTCCTGTAACAACACTTGCACTTGATTTCCATGCAGACCAGTGCATCCACACTCGCTGTGCTGAGACAAATAAAGGGCTCAGCTCCCAAGCTCTTCTTAAGCATGCAGGCAGACTGCACAACTTCATTGCATTGCTTGGGATGAGAGACATTCTGTCCAAGCTTCCGAACATACATCAAAAGAACATAATTATCAAACGCAGTACTGTGGTAAATGACATGTTAGGAGGTGAATAGCCAGGCTGTTCAGTTCTGCTGCTTGTGCTGTTCCGGATTTAAGAAACAAAGCGTTGCCTTTGTGATGCAACCTTATTGTATCTCAAAGACCTGCTCTCCTGGCTTCCCTTTTATCAGGCGGCACTATTTGTTCCTATTATTGTGGAGCCCTAGCCTGAGAGTAGCTGTCATTAAAGCACAAAATAACGAGGAATCCAATCACTGAGGAGACAGCTCATTTAGATCTGCACCTCGGAGCAAGCAATAACTCCTCAAGGGGAAACAATGATATATATAATGTATGAAATTATTCAAATTAGCACATGGAGCTCGAATAATTTAGCAATTTCTACTGCACATTCTGAGAACAGCAACCGGAGCACAGTACCATGAATTTGAGTACCAATGTCAAAACAAACACTGCTTGTACCGCGCCAATGTTTTTCCCTGTGGGCAAATGATAGGCAAACTGCCCCGTCCACATCAAAGTATTATATGTGCAATTTCTCCCAGTGTTTCAAATGTTAACCCTGAAGACCCAAGCTGTTCTGTCAATGGCAGAGCAGCAGCAGCAGCAGCAGCAGCAGCACATGTGTTTTACTCTCACTCATCCAGCTCTGAAAACCTGTCGTTCTTTCTCAAATATTCATGAGATAGGTCTATCTGTAATCACAGTTCCTAATAGCTTACATTGCTTTTGCTATCACTATAATCACACAATTACAGTGCCATTACCACTGCCTAGAAGTGAAAAGGAGATCTGAAGTGCTACCAAACCCACAGGAGCAACATCTTATTATTTTATTGTTGAGATTTTTCTTTTCTGTACTTTTACACTTTGACTGAAGCCAGTTTTTTCCTATTTTCCTACAACACAATACGTTCATATCCTGTGTTACCGGTAATAGGGCCCTACCTGTGCATGCAAGTGCATGCTAGTCATTGGAAACTGTGCGGTGATGTGGGGTCCTATATTCTCCAACACATAGGAAATTAACTTATAACAGGAGAGTCAAAGTGTCAATAAAGTCTAGAAAAAGAACAGAACAGATCAATCTGAAAACAGTACGGTACAGTACGTGTGAGAACAGCAAGATAAAGAAAGCTAAGAATATGTGTTACCCCTTAATCAAGTGTAACAATTATGTATTACAGAGCCCAGTAATATTATTTCATTTATAAAGGACATCTCAGCAGCATGCTTCCAGCAGAGCACAAGGACTTTGCTTTCTCATCCAGGCAGCTCGGGTTATCTTTCCTGCTGTGCAGACAGCTGGCAACTGTGAATGATCATGTTAAGCAGCCAGCATACCTGGAGGGCTTCTGCACCGTTCTGACAAAACCCAGAGTCACATGGGTCCAGCAGCAATCAGCACCAGTCACTGTCAAGCTCTGACAAAACCCAGAGTCACACGGGTCCAGCAGCAATCAGCACCGGTCACTGTCAAGCTCTGACAAAACCCAGAGTCACACGGGTCCAGCAGCAATCAGCACCGGTCACTGTCAAGCTCTGACAAAACCCAGAGTCACACGGGTCCAGCAGCAATCAGCACCGGTCACTGTCAAGCTCTGACAAAACCCAGAGTCACACGGGTCCAGCAGCAATCAGCACCGGTCACTGTCAAGCTCTGACAAAATCCAGAGTCACCCTGAGTCCCGGCTTTCTCAGAGCTCCACGCTCGGCTTGGAAAAGAATCAGGGATTTATTATCATGGACATCAATTAGAGTTCTGATTCGAAGCTGGGTTGAGAGAGAGAGAGAGAGAGAGAGAGAGAGAGAGAGTGTCCTCTGTGTAACGATGAGGTTATGAAATACATTTTTTACATTTTGTATTTATTCAGATGAAAGCAGAGCTGACGTGCCTCCGACCGGCACGGGTCCAGCAGTCTGACGAATGACTGGCATGTCTAAGAGGTGACAGCTGTCGTGTTTCTGAGATGCAAGTGCCAGCTAATGTGCCACAGTGTGTCACATTAAATGACAACACGTCGCTGAAATGCCCTTTCACTGAATGAATTAACTTTTTTAAAATAAGAAGACCGCAGGACTCAAGCTGCAGAGAGCGGCTGAGGTTTGACCTAAAATGAAATAAAGAGAAGACACATCTCCCTGATGGAGCCGGCTGGCCCAGGTCTCACTACATCAGTGTCGCAGAACATTTCAATATCTGTGCCTTGAGGACTGACGAATCGCATTTTAAAAGTGCTTGTAAACTAAAATGTTGTAAGACCTCATCACTGGAAGCTAAGAGCAGTATCCTGCACAGTACAGCAGGAACACTCAAATATACTCCTGACAAACCGTCACAAACGTACACTTCATCAGCAGCATGGGATATTCAACGGACAAGGCCATTCTGCTCCTGATTTGACACAGGGAGGGGAAATGGGGTTCGTTCATCTTGCCTCTTTGCACCACAGTGACTGCTGGTCTGCTAATCAAAGTGAATATTAAAAATAATAAACTCACCACAACTCTACCACTGACACAAAAAAAAAATATTCAAAATGGGAGGGTGGCAGTTTGATTCTAGTGAAAAAAATAAACCTGGAACCTTGCATCACCAAAACTATATGGAGTGTGGCTGGCAAGGTTAAAATAAGATGACGTCAGACTTTAGCAATGTAAGCAGGGTATTCTTTATTGATTTTTTTCGCGCACTGCTGTGGTGCAATCAGATAGGGTTTGCACTAGTTTGCAGCATCGACAGCAGTAACATGTTCAAGCTTCAGGTGCACAGGGTGCAGAATCCTGGTTATATTTCTGCTGTGCAGGGAGGTGTGGCCACGTTAGCGTTTCTGATTCTGGCAGTGTGTTCCAGTGTGCAGCGAGTGACAGCATGTCCTGCCTTGTTATAATATTCACAATGTTATCATTGTTTAACACGGTCAGCCTAGCAGTGCACCAAACTCAGGAAGTGGATTTAAAGATAACAAGAAAAATAAATCCATTATAGAGAAAACCGAAGGCTTCAAAACTGTGTAGGAGTAAAATATACAGAAAAAATGCAATTCAGTGCCCACTTTCATCTGTGGGTGAGTTATAATTGCTGCCATTGTTCTGGCCACAGTGCAGTCCTGAACAAGCTGCCTGACAGCCTGTGTGGCAGAGCTGCACACTGAAAGAGCAAGTCCAAGTGAGCAACCAGGCAGCAGTACCCGAGACGCTCTCTGGCATGTTTCAGTAAGAGAGCTTCTATCAATTCCTGTTACCTGGAGTAATGCTGTGGGTGACTGGTGTAATGCACATCTCTTATACAATGCACACTTCACGTATGCAAATGACTCCATATGAAAAACACCCGAGTACAATTATATCAATATGAAGGCTCTCTCTGCTGTCTCAGCTGCAGATCGGATGTGAATGGAAGACAGACATCAAAAACCACAGTGGTGAGGCAAAGTGTCAGTGGAGCAGTCAATTCCACCAGCGATCTGGAGAGGCAAGAGCCTTGGGGATCAAACCCTATGAATGTTTAACCTGCAGCGGATTCTGCTCCCAGAAAATGTTAGAAAAACTCTTAAAGATACATTTTAATCCATAAACTGTACAGCAGCTTTCAATTCAATGATATAAGTCAGGGTGTACTACATTCTGGACATTCTACACATCTGGAATAGAAAAAAAAGCACACAAACAAACAAATAAAAGTCTTCTGCACGCTAACTGACGTCTAATCAAACACAGGAATGTAGCTGTGGCTGCTAATTGCTGTACTGTCTAAGCTACTGCTCAAAACATTGAACCCTCAGTAGACCCCAGTATGTACTGACCTGTCTCCACATCGGTCAGATGAGCTGTGGTGTCGAAGGAGCCGCTGAGAATGTTCCTCCCGCAGGAGGACCAGCAGGCATCCCGGACCGCCCCGCTGTGAGATGAATAGGTCTTCCAACAGCGGCCCGAGTCCACCGCGTCCCAGACCTGCGGGGAGGCACAACGAGACCCGCAGTGAAGCAGGCAGCCCTTACACAAGAATAACGGGTTTGCACTGTTCTCTTTTCCAGTGGTTGTACTGTGCATTCAACATGTTTTAAAAAAAAGTATATTCTTACCATACCTCCCTGTGCTTTACCATGCTTTATTACACTTTTATAAGGGAGGAGGGCGTTAAAATAAATTCAAACCCCCTGTTGATATAGATCTAATTTATTTCCTATATATATATTTGTTTTTAAATTGTAGTTTAATAAAGCATGTTGCTGCTGGAATATGGTCATTTCTTTGTGTTTTTGAATGCCAGTGGTTGAGATGGATGTTACTGTGCTGTTTCTGACACAATTCTAAGGCTGCCTCTGTCTAACAGCTTGCAGATTACTGTACGATGGACCATTCACTGTGGTTCTGTTAGAGTGACTTCTACAGTAGCTGCAGACCTCCTCTCAATACTGTGTGTCTCACTCCAATGACATACCCCATGATTGCCAGACTGGTGCTGCATGTACAGAATCTCAATGTGCCGAGGAGAATTCTGCACACTATCAAAAGTTCCACATACCTGCAATTGTCCTAATGAACATCTCACACAGCTGGGCAATCCCATGTCACGAGTCGCTATGGAAACAGTCCAGGAGGTGAGGACATGTGACCTTAACTCTTTCAGCACTGACACAAGGACAATGTTTTAATGATGCTCCTAGTACCCTTAATGGTATCTCTAACGAGGGTGTGCAGTTAATTAATGCCAACACAGTGGTCAGGGTGACAGCGATCCCTCGCCAGTCACACTTAGCAACGGCAAACTGACCCCTGCTTATGTTTACTATAAAGAAAGCATACAGCAGTGGTCATAATATCAATGCGACCCAACCATCCGAAATCCCCGGTAGAAGGGGAAATGGTGAAACTGGAGAAACGCCACTATGCTGCAGAAGATCCTCATAATAATAAAAAGATCAGGGTGCTGAATACAAGCTGGTATGCACTGCCTGAGGACAGAGCAACTAAAAAGCAAAGCTGTGGGAGAAAAATGAAATCTTGAAAAGCCATGAGTGGAAGCTGCTTCGTAGAACACACAGAGCCAGTGACTGTGCTGATTTACTGGCTGTTAGTGCGGTCGATAGAGGCTGAGAATGGGGGGGGGGGGCAGCTTACAGGACTGACAGTGCTAACGAAGACAAAGTGTATGTGCACTAAAAGTGATTCATGACATTGTAAAAATATACCGGCTCCCTTTTCCCTGTGATGAATTCAACATTACCAGACAGCGTGTCAGCCTCTTTCGTTCTGCCTTCAAAGGAACCCAATTCCTGGCCTTCTCTAATGGGGTTGTACAGTAGCGAGCCATCGGTTCCCAGCCACTCGCTGCACCCTGCAGGCACGCACAAGCCACCACAATCAAAACCTGGGCAAAATGAAAGAGTTACTGCCTACTGCTGTCTCTCCTGAACGATTCTCTAATTGAAGGACAGAGCAGAGGTGCAGTGCAACACGATTCAAACCGCCTGCGCAGCAGATCAACATCAAATAATATGCACAGGCATCTATTGATAGGGACAGCGGCTCGTAAATGCTTGTACTTCTCTCTCTGCAAAGCCAGTTCACAGCCAAGAGATCGATAAGAAGCACACAAATTGAAAATTGAACACACTTCTATGTAGGGAAAGCTTGTTTCAGAAAAACATCATTAAAAAGCATTCGATTCACGCAAGTCCACTTCTATTCCCATTACACCGACCTGCACTGAAAGCAGACTGGTAACGTCCCTGTCTATTGAGTCTGATTGCTTCGCTCCCCTAACTCCACCCTTATAGATCCCCCTTGGTTATGAGGGGTCTACTGCCTCGACAAGAGTGTTTTAAAACTCAAGGGATCTCATGAACGACAGAGCGTGAAACAAGTACAGTGTGTCCCTAGAGTATGTCTACAGCAATTCTCTTCACGACGCCTTTAAACACAGCAGCAAGAAGTGACTCAACATTACAGTATATATTAGCTCAAGAGAACTAGAATTATCTGCACCCTGAACGGCATGCCATTCTCGATAAGCACCACTGCACAAACGTCTGCACTTGTGGGTCTATATGCTCATTCAAATATTTTGCATTTTATTTCAAGGCTGCTGTTCAGGGTATCAAGATATTTAGTGAGTGAGGCGTCTCAGTGGGGCAGAATGGGCTTGTTCTGCATTATAAGAACATTTTGGGGTCAGTATTTATTCATCTGTCCCAATACTGAATACTGCATTGCAAAATACAGCATGTGATTTCATATTGCCCAAAGGATATTACGGCTTCTCCAAAGATATTGGAAGCCAAACGCGTGTCTAAAAAAAACATTTCAAAGAATACACTGCTGATCACCTGCTCTGTTAGAAACCAATCACCAGTAAATCGTGTTCAGTCCCTGAGGGACCTGTCAGTAAATGAGCAAACAGCAAGAGGGAACGCGGCTCCACAGGAAGACACTTCCATCCCAGACCTCTCGAACTGAAGAGAACCCGGCACTGTGGCACCTGGACAAACAGAACGCTTTGAGTTCAAGGCTTTAAAGCATTAAAAAAAAACAATTGCTACTGCCAGTAACAATAGGACCCAACTTAAAACCCGTCATGTTACAACCAGGTCTCCTTCTCTTGTGTGGAAACAGAGGCACAGGGTTATTTATCTTTCACCACAAAATGATTTTTTGTGAGCTGGATTTCTGAAGTGACAGGGTTTTATAAGTGGCCACTAGGGGTGTGCAGCTGTAATGTCAGCTCCCTCTGCAACTCTGGACAACTCTGACTTGGTGAATGGAAAATCCATGATCAAAATCAGAGTTCCAGGGGGGACAGAAATTACAGCTGCACCCAGTGGTGTGTCATTCTGTATGAAGCTATGACGCTGATAATAAATGAGCTATTTCAGATCCTAAGACTGCCTATTTTATGTTTCTCTCAATGCAGTTGTTCCGATTTGCTAACATTTTCTTTTTCTTTAATGTCCCTGCGTTTGAGATTCCACCGCAGTAATGAACGTGCATTTCAATATGAAGCTGCCACCGGCTTGTAATGGGCTTATTATTTATTTATTGTGTCATCCTCATGCATATAAAGTATTTAATTCAAATGCCACCAAGAGCGAGAGCTGTATCTCTCTGTCCTGAGTGTTCAGTGATGGAAGACATCATTACCCAGAGCTGTGCCAATCCACCAGTTTTACTTCCAGGATATGAGACAAGCAAATCCCACACAGCAGGCAATATTAACTAGTGGCAGCACTGAGAGAGAGCATGGAGTGGAATGGATTTCTTTTTTAAAAGCCATCAGGAAGACAGAAAGAACGAACTAAGCGTGCTAACTCGGGAGCAAGTCTCAATGAACAGCAGGGTAAAACATGCTTTAGGATGCAGTTAATCATGGCTGTCTGCTGGGTGGGATTCATGGCTATGATTCCGGGGTTCCATTAGAACGTTGTGTGAGCGGATGAAGTGAACGGGGTGTCACAAGCAATTTTTTTTATTTAGCAGACGCCTTTATCCAAGGCGACTTACAGAGACTAGGTGTGTGAACTATGCATCAGCTGCAGAGTCACTTACAATTACGTCTCACCCGAAAGATGGAGCACAAAGAGGTGAAGTGACTTGCTCAGGGTCACACAATGAGTCAGTGGCTGAGGGGGGATTTGAACCGGGGACCTCCTGTTTACAAGCCCTTTTCTTTAACCACTGGACCACACAGCCTCCACTCAGGATCAAAGCCATCTCTTTAATGTGGGAAACTCATTAGCAGTGTGCAGCACAGAGCTGCTAATTACTTTTTTTTTTTTTTAATCATTAAGCTCCCTGGGCTTTCCAGCAGTCACCAGTTGTAAGTGTAAGTAATGAGTGCCGTGTTGTGCTTGCTGTGTGCTGTGTGCGCGGGACAGGGGTCCATCACTGCTGACAAAGGGAATGATCTCCAGTGTGGGGCACAGCACGGGTTGCGCTGGAACTGACTGGCACAGCATGTTAGTGAAGAGCAGCATGTCATTGGAACTGAACAACTGCTAAACCCATGCACTGAGACACCTTCCAGTACTGTATTAAGAGGTTACCGAGTCCAATGCCATTTACATGTTGTATTTAACTAACAGCTGTGCTTTGTTCCATGTTCGTCGATTGTTTGTAATTCGCAGGTGTAAGTTTAATTACGTCTGCATTCAGTATTCCTGTTCAAACGAGCCTTTTGAAAAGGAAACAGTTGCTCCCTGTCATTGATTCTGGACAATGCTGCATGTGGGCGAAAGAATGGTTCATGGTTACATCCTGAATTAGACCCATGTCAGAGAAAGAAGGGGTCTGTTTTGTCTGGTACCCCTTAGAAGGTTTGAAAACCGCTTCACCTTGGAGTACCAGAGGACACTTGAAGAATTACTAAGACAATAAAGTTACTGCAGTAGCAATCGCTGGCCTTTTGGCAATTGTACAGCAACAGTATGTAAGTATCACCCATTCTGACAGGGTCACGTTCACATGTGCTGTGTGTGAAACCGGCATCAATCGTATGGGGGCGGAATCTCTTACACCAGATCTAAAACAAGTGGCCTGTAATTCCCTTGTCAGTATGCAGGGGTCTGCAGAACAGCCTCTATTGCACATGCTCCTTTTGTAGCAGAGTCAGGAAAGGTTCAGGCAATGGGATGCTGATTGCACAGCAGTGACTTTCTCCTTTGTGTGCAGTAGTTGATAACACTGTGGCATGATGGGATACTTACTGGGACTTGCCTCACACATTAGGTGTTAAAAAAAAAATAAGTGAATGTGGCAGCCTCCATTTATTTTTTCATCACTGAGACTGCAGACAAAGCAAATAACTGCAGAACTAAATAAAAAAAAATGATAAAATTTTAGAATTTTAGAACTAGATAAAACATTTTTACATCAGTAATATGCAGCAGTGCTATGCTTTGTTGGTAGATTGGCCCCTGTAATGCAGGGATGTAAAGAGGAGTGTTAAACCATGTCATGCAGTCCATGGTTCTAGCCCTATCATACAGTTAGTGGTTTCATTACATATCGAAGGCACTGACATCCAGCACAGAAAGGAAGCTGTAGATGTCTGTAGATGCCCTCCAGTGAAAAGGTTAGTGGCACAAACATTCACTGGGGAGTGTCTGCTTAATGAAGCAGCACGTCATGGACACTTCCAGAGATCAGGACCCAGGCACGCTCAGCGGATCAGTTTAAAACAATATATCCTGGTACCTGTTATTGCTGGAATAAGCAGACAGTCTGTAGAGGGAACACCTGAGGCCATGTTTACTTTATACATGAAGTGTGGGCAGGGCGTGAATTTAGCCTCAGTTATGTTGCTGTACTTGACCTTTATTTATTTTATTTTATTTACCCATCTTTTTAATTTTTTTAATTTTTTTTTGTAAAAGCCGTTTTGCAGAAGTCAAATCTTTTTTATAAATATCAAATCTTCATTCTACTGGTCCTGTTTAGGTGAGATATACTTGTTCAGCAGCAGTAATAGCCACTATACTGGATAATAAAATTGCTAAAGAAAAATAAAAAAAATACTTCTCACCTTATCCTAATGCAATTCAAAAGTATAAAATGAGGAGATTTTTCCCAGATACGGCCCCCAGTCCCTGAATTATTGAACACACGACCAGCCCTCTAGCTGTGCTGGTGCAGAGGCCAGCCTTGATGTGAGAGAGCAGCCAGCCTTGACAGCCATGACAATACCCCTTTGGGTTTATCACCATGCGGATGCCATCTTCGCCTCAATCCTGTCTCTCTAAGAATCAGTCACTTGATTTGTTTTCTACAGGAGAGTGTGATGCGATAAGATTCCTCCTTTACAGCACCCTGACATGAAGAACACAAAAGCAAACACACTCCAGCAAAACAAAACGCTTATATTGCTTTCTAACAACAGCTGCTGGGTTTACTTCTATCACTTAGCTTTCTCAGATGAAGCAGATTACGAAAATGCAACCAAAAGAAGAAGGATTTACATCCTGTTCCCTTTGCAGTAAAAAATACAAACACAAATCTGCAAGTGCTTCAAAGCCCAGTATCTTATTCCTGAAGGCTGTAACTTTAGTACTCAGGGGAATCACATGATTACAAACATAGGGGGCTGTTAGTCTCTGCTGCTTCTGAAGTGCCTTCAGCTTTTTCAATAATTGCTCTGGATTGGATTCAGTACCATTTGCACTGCTCCTCTCATCACTGTGCAGCAGAACTTCATTTCAAATGTATTTTTCACTTTGAAAAGCATACATGACAGAAACTTTCATTTAGACAGGGCTCCCAATGCAAAAGAGACTGACAATGTTATATCTGCTATCCAACGATTGTTAGGGATGCCCTCTATCACAAACACTGGATATAAGATATGCTCTGTGAGATCATTTGCCATGCTTACTAAATATTCCAGCAATGACATCGAAAAATAGGATCCCTTTAATACTGAGTTCCCAATAGATCAGGTTAATGCATGGAATGGGACAATGAAAACTGTACTGCTTCTGGGACCCTCTCAAGTCTAATATAATAGAGTCTGGAGAGATGTTTCAAAGCAAAACACAAACAAAACACACACACACACACACACAATGCAAACATGTGTATTTTGAAAACCACAGGACAGTAACTGCATTTTGAATCCAGTTTATATCACATGTAAACCCACACACTGTGTCAGTGTAGTTTATATCACATGTAAACCCACACACTGTGTCAGTGTAGTTTATATCACATGTAAACCCACACACAGTGTCAGTGTAGTTTATATCACATGTAAACCCACACACTGTGTCAGTGTAGTTTATATCACATGTAAACCCACACACTGTGTCAGTGTAGTTTATATCACATGTAAACCCACACACTGTGTCAGTGTAGTTTATATCACATGTAAACCCACACACTGTGTCAGTGTAGTTTATATCACATGTAAACCCACACACTGTGTCAGTGTAGTTTATATCACATGTAAACCCACACACTGTGTCAGTGTAGTTTATATCACATGTAAACCCACACACTGTGTCAGTGCAGTTCCTGCTCTACAATTGTGATGTGTTCTAACCCCACGAGAGAAGTTCACCTCTACTCTTAATGGTTTTATTAGCATCAAATGCTTCTCCTTAATTGCTAAGCTACGTGCAATAACTGCATATTTACAGTGCAATGCTTTAGGGGACCAGTGAAAACACATTTAAAAGCACATTTACTTGTGCTAAATATAACTGTCCTTTTAGCTCCCAGGCACAGCCGCACTGTTAGAAGCGCATGAAGGCAAATCACAGCTCTGTACCTGAACTGAGAAGAATTAAAGGTCATTTGTAATCCCCTTAAATTGTCACACAGGATGTGAGATGATTGCTTTCTTACATTGTTGTTTCTGACAAATGCATCCAGAACCCAGATGACGAGCTACTCTCCCTCACGAACACAAAACAGACAAAAAAAACAGAAAGCAAATTGCATTTCCTTGTATGATTAGTACTGCATAATAGCGCGCCAAACAGACCCTTCATTAGGAAACGCGATGAATCATAAGGGTTTGGGTTAGAAAAACAGAGAAATAAAAGAATCAGCATGATTTAATGAATTTGCAAATAAACCACAGCAACGCTCCAAATGTTCCAGTCTGCAGAAGAAAAGCAAGTGGCTGGCTTGCTGCTGTGGAAGCAGCCACGGCCGTTAGGAGTTGACATTTTACTAGCGGCTGCTTTGGGATGCTCTGAAATGCCAAGGCTTCGGCTAAACATCTGTGGCAGCAGACCAGCGCGCTGCCAGGCTCCTACATTATTAATGTTATCATTTCAATTTCAATCCACCAAGTGAAAATGTGCTTCTCATTGCCACCACAGCTACTGTCGTTAAGGATCCTAATAAAACACGGCTACCTCCGCCATCGGTTCCACTCTTCCCGTTAAAGGCATGCTCCGAACGCAGCCATACTTCATGCATGTGCCTTCTTATGTTAATAAGGAGTCTGATCATGAATATTTCCATGTGTCATCTCAATCTCAGTGGTTCTCACAGCTTCAGTGTTATAAACGCTGGTGTCATTTTCAGCAGGGCTGGATGCAAGTCCCTGTGGATAAGGGGGGGAGGGTATCCAACCCATCTAATTTAGTTCACACAACAAACATAGTTGTTTTTTTTTGGTATTGCTTGGATAAAAATGAATCAGATTAGTGCAAGTGTGTGTGTGTGTGTGTGTGTATACATGTTTTTGAAAGCCAAATCAGAGTTAAGGCTAATTTCTGAAGCAGTCAAATACTGCCCTCGTGTGGCAATGCAGAGTACTAATGCTGAGTGAGTGGGAAATACCAAGCACACCTGCGTGTGGCACTTATATTACACAATTACATATTAACAGCTGCACTGTCCTTCACTAAACCATCAAGAGATATTCAATTTAAACTTGGCCAAATATGCAATGACAGAATTCTTGCTATTTGGAAGGGGTATCCAGGTACTGCCTCAACCCCACAGCTAGCTAATTGTTTTTTTATTTACTGCCCGTGGTATGGTTGGTGCTGGCAGATGCTGAGAGAAACACCCATCATATAAACCTGCACGATGTAATTGATCTTTACTGCTTGTTTCCCCCACATACCCAGCCAGTACTGTCCATCCCCCATGAACTCCTGGTACATTACCTTTACAGTTCTGTCCATGGAAGCGGAGAGCAGCAGGTGGCTGGACTGTGGCACCGGACACCACTGGATCCCATTTACCGGGCCCTGGTGTTCCAGCAACTTGAACAGGAGCCGCTTGGGGATTTCTGTACAGCTGTACTTTGAGTCTAAATAAGGTTTGACACTTTGAGAAACCTGGCTGAGCAGTCCGGAATCGTGCTGGCTGTCTAGTTGAAGCTCTGAGTCTGAAGCATGCTCTGTATCACGTGTATCAAGCTGAATCAGCCTCATCCTTTTGGGTACGTAAGGCTTAACCCGTCCTGGGACAATCTGTGGCTGCTGCGCGGGCCTCTTCTGTGTGTTTAGAGAAGTGTTTTCACCCTTCACTGCGTGGCCTTGCTCCGTTTCCCTGCTGCTTTCAGGACAGGGATATGAAGATGCCTGCCTGGTCCATGGGTCTGTAGGGAATCTCTTAGGAGGGTTCAACGTCAGAGTTTCTCTGCAGCCCCTGCGTTCTCCCTCCCTCCATCTATACTGGAGATCAGGAGCTGAGTGAAGGGTCAAGCTGCTGCCAGACGCACTGCTAGGCTTTCCTCTGACAGACCCTGCATCTCCACCAGCAGGAAGCCCAGAAGGGAGCTGGAGTTCAACACCAGAGGTAGCAGCTGCCTGGCGAGCTGGGCTGGCCTGTCCAGACCTGTCCTCCTCTGAATCAGAGTCCTCATACGCTACCAGGGAGCTCATAGTCTTCAGGAAAAACACAAGGCTTTTCTTCTACAAGAGAACTGAGAGAGAATTGAGAGAATTGAGCCGTGCATGGTCACAGTGTGAACTGCACCTGCCGCTTGTGGCTCTCTGATAGCCAGCATTACAAAAGGTTGAATAATCCTTAAATTGGTTATATATATATATATATATATATATATATATATATATATATATATATATATATATATATATATATAGTATGATGCCAATGACCTGTGCATGTGAAAACAAAAGATAATAAAACAATATAATTGCTTGATTTAAATTAATTAAAAAAGCAAAAAAGATTTCTGATTCCCTTTATATTCAAATGCACTGTTTCTGTCTACATGTGAGACAGTTTGTTGTTGTTTTCAAGTGCATAACAAAACTGAATAATCTCTCGTTACACAGCATCGACCCCCTCAGGGCTGCGCATGTGCTTTACAACTCCGCCATCTACTGTAAACATGCGGTACTACATCAACCAACAAACTAGGAACCCAAAAGATTATAAAAACTGAGACACCACATGTGAGCATCAATTGTATCCGCACCCAGTTTCCTTTCTATCAGTAAGTGTGTCTATTGGAACCAGAATTTAGTGCTTCACCAAAATGGGAAACGTGTCTGAGACCATACACAATCAGAATTGGGGTTCGTGTTGCATACTTAACTTGGTGTAAGTTTATTTATAAAATGGCAAGAACAGAGGGATCAGTCTCATTGCCTCACAAACGTTTCAACCAGTGTAGACACGTGTCACCATACCATTTTATAAGCGCAAGAACACACTGCAGAGGTTTGAAACATGGCTAAACTTCTACATCATACTACTAATAATAATAAAAGTATTTTATTTTCTGGTCACGGACTGTTTTTCACACTTGGTTTTTGTTTGCTTGTTTTTATTAACTGGTCAATCATTTCCAATGTGTTCACATTTTAAACCACAAGCAGTCTTCATTGCAGGAATTGAAGTTTGCAAAGCTAACACAAATAAATAAATCTACTACACCATTGTATTATTAAAAGAATGTTTCGCTCAAACAATTACTATGAGCACTGAATGACATATGAAATAGCAGCAAAAGGTTACCGTGGTGTATTCATAACGTGAACTTTACAAACAAAACAACTGCAATAAGAATATGGATGGTTGAATGTAACCGCCTAACATACCGACCAGTAAACAGGCTGGTGTGGAGTGGATCTCCTCTCATCCATTTCATAAGAAAACGACGCTGCAAATATCTTTGAAAAGCGGGGCTGGATTCTGTGCGATTCATTTAAAAACACAGTGAAGCGTGTCCTACCACAAAAACAATCCGGGGCACAACAAGAAACCCGGCGGGCGCTTGTCAGTTTTATAACATGCCATGTCGGGAATTCGCGACAGCAGTCGGAGCTTCTATTTACCTCGTATGTGTGTCGATGTTTACGGGTGTTCTCAGACTCGATACGCGCGGTAAATAAAGTATTTTGTTGTTGTTGTTGTTGTAGAGGTAATTTCGTTGATCCCGGTTTCCGCGGGGGTCCTGTTGCGAGGTGCTCTCGTGTTTCTGATGCAATGTGCTGATGAGTGGAGCTGCATTTCTGAAACCGGCTGTGACTGCACGCCTTTCTCCTCCTGGGTAAGAGAAACATTGACAGGTGTTTATATTCAGGATGCTCTCCTCTCTAAACATTAAAAAAAAAAAAACGATATCCTGGCGTAACATAATACTCGACATATTTCAGTTGTTCTGGGAAGTGCCCCAGACTGCGAGCAGCGTATGTGTGCAACGCATACCGGTGGAGTCGCTTGGTGATGATAGGGGCTGCCTGCCTAACCTGTCAAGTGTCATTATTGAATTATAAATGCCGATCAGCTTAGAGTTACGCGTTTAGATCAGAGAATGAACTTGTTGTGCACTAAGATTACAGTAAGTGATCAATGTTGTTGAAGCTGACACCCTGGGATCCTTCGAGAAGCTGCTTGATGAGATTCTGGGATCAATAAGCTGCTAACAACCAAACGAGCAAGATGGGCTGAATGGCCTCCTCTCGTTTGTAACCTTTCTTATGTTCTTCAGTGATGTAAGAGCCAGGTAACTGTAGCGCCCATTCATTCATTAATCCACTCTCTCCCACCTGCCTCCTCAAATCCAGGCTGATCTTGTCTTCGTCATCGTTTGCAGGGAATGGTTTAAGACCCACACTGTAGTTTTAGCCAAGCTGGTGGAATTCCTCAAACTGCTTGTGTGTTTCACTTGTTTGCGTTTCAGTTTAGTCACGCAATGCAGACGTGCCAACAAGGAAGCAAATAAGGCTCCCATTGCACAGCTTCTTACCTCTACACTGTGGCTAATCAAGCTCGTAGTAAAATATATATTGTTTTTTTCTTGTAGGTCGTCCTGGATCATTTTAATTATTATTTCAAACCCGAGGGCGTTTTATTAAACTTTTATCAGAAAGGCAGCTGTCTGCACTCTTGCTCATATTCTAGCAGACACAATGACTGATTCTCAGACTGACGGAGCTGCAGCTGAAAGCCCAATGGAGTTCTATGAGAAAGTCACTGCGCAAGGGGAAGCAGTGAGAGAGCTGAAAACAGGAAAGGCTCCAAAGGTAGGAAGAGAACCCTTTAAGCTGTACTGTATTGGGGATTCAGTGCCTATGAAATGAATGAAACCTTTTGGAAATGATCCCAAAGGAAGCTGTTTTGTTTTTATGGATTGAGATTTGTGTTCCCTTCAGGAGGAAATTGATGTTGCTGTGAAGCTTTTATTGCAATTGAAGTTGGATTACAAAAGAGTCTCAGGGCAGGACTACAAGGCCGGCTGGCCTCCGACGGACTCCCCGGCGTCAGGTGAGAGCGTCCCTGCAGCCGCGGAGGACGGAGACGACCTCGTTGACCCCTGGACTGTAGCCACTTCAAACGCTAAAGGAGTAGACTATGAAAAACTCATTGGTGAGCAGCACACTGGCTAATCATTAGTATTTACAAGGGAACCAAATGCTCTGTTGTTGTTAGATCACACAGTAGAAGATGAATGATTTAGCTATACAGAAATCTATTTCAAACTCCCAGGGGTAGATACCTGTTGTGTTAACTGATACCAACAGGAATAAGGAAGTGGCCAGAGGGTTTAATCCGTGACTGTAAGAAGGCAGCTATGCTATATATTTACACTCAAATACAAACTGCAAAAACTAATTATAGCAATGATTTTTGTATAATGTAAATAACTCATGAATATACTTTCTGTATGAAAATTCAATTGAAAAATTGAAAAAAAAAGAATGAAACAAAAACAGTTTTGAATTATTCTAATCATGTTAACCAGACTGTATTATGTTGGGGGGGGGGTTGGAAATGATCTTGTGAATCACAGATGGTATATTTTTGTTCTTCTAATGTGCAACCTGTCAGTGCGGTTTGGAAGCAGTAAGATAGAGGCAGAGCTGATTGAGCGGATGGAGAGAGTGACGGGACAGAAAGCACATCGCTTCCTGAGGAGAGGGATCTTCTTCTCACACAGGCGAGTGCAGCAGCCCTGCCCCTCGGCTCTGTCTTTATAGCACAGCGCTGGCTTACTGTCTCATTGGAACAGGTCTTAGCTCCTTACCCTTCTACAGTGTTTGCAGTCCTTCCGAGTGCTTCCAGTGATTCAGACAGCCGGCCAGATTCTCCGAGCTGGGTGGTTAAATATTCCCGTTCTAGCTTGGAGAGTCTCGGAGGGAAACGTGCTAATTAATTAATTAATTAATTAATTAATTAAAAACGTTTTAACTTTGCTTAGGTTTGCAAACATGTTTACAGCGCTCGCACGGTGATAACTTGTATCTCTTGGCTAATTGCATTTCACAGAACCCTTGTACTCAATGTGGTAGCGTCTCTCTAAGAGAGGACTGTATTGTAACTCTTGTGTTGTATCGTTTTCTAGAGACATGCACCAGATCCTCGATGCCTACGAGAATAAGAAGTCGTTCTACCTGTACACAGGCAGAGGCCCTTCCTCGGAGGCCATGCACATGGGGCACCTTATACCTTTCATTTTTACAAAGTAAGTCAGCAGAGCCACAGGAACCCCGGACCCGCAGCGCTCAGCTAATCTGCTCGCTGTGTCCGTGGGATGGAGGAAAGAAGCCAGACAATCTGCTCTAGTCAATGTTTACCTGCTTCCAGAGTCCAAAACCGAATCCTGTGATAGCACAGTGTGCACAAGATCTTAATATGGGTTAAGGTAAAGGTGAGCCGTACGCGCCAGAACAGATTGGCCGTTTACTGTATTTAAATTCAGTGCAAAACCTGTGCAATATTGGGACAGTGCACAATCACTGACCTATCATAAAAGCACAGAACGGAGTCCTGTGACAAGCACAGAACGGAGTCCTGTGAAAAGCGCAGAACGGAGTCCTGTGAAAAGCACAGAACTGAGTCCTGTGAAAAGCACAGAACTGCGTCCTGTGAAAATAACAGAACTGAGTCCTGTGAAAAGCACAGAACTGAGTCCTGTGAAAAGCACAGAACTGCGTCCTGTGAAAAGAACAGAACTGCGTCCTGTGAAAAGCACAGAACGGAGTCCTGTGAAAAGCGCAGAACGGAGTCCTGTTAAGTCACTAATTTAAAGAGTCTCTGAAGCAGGGAAGGTTCTTGTGTCATTTCTAATGATTCACGGGCTGCAGGTTCACGTCGGTCTGATGGCTCTCTTTGGAATCCCAGGTGGCTGCAGGATGTGTTTGACATTCCCCTGGTCATCCAGCTGACCGATGATGAGAAGTACCTGTGGAAGGACCTGACACTGGAAGACTGCCACAGATACGCTGTTGAAAATGCCAAGGATATTATCGCCTGCGGGTTTGACGTGAACAAAACCTTCATCTTCTCCGATCTGGACTACATGGGGTATGATCACCGATGACAAATAAAAACAGCTAATGTTAATCTAATGTTAAAACCATGAAGTGATGTAGCACTTGTGATATGCATTCCACAGTCTGGGAGCATAGCAGCTGAAAACTCTCTCTCTCCCCCTTGCTTTTTGTCGCTGTACTAAATGATATGTTTTTCTGCAGCATGAGCTCCGGATTCTACAGAAACGTAGTGAAGATCCAGAAGCATGTGACATTCAACCAAGTGAAAGGGATCTTCGGCTTCACAGACAGCGAGTGCATAGGTACTGCACAGCGCAGCCACATCAAACAATGCTCTGTTTATTCATGGATTAAAGTGGCATTTCTGTTTAAAATGACAGGCGCCTTGCTGCACTTCCCCACCCCTGTCTCTTTGGAAGTTTTTCGAAGGTGTGTCTTTTAAAAGATCTGTGTCGTCAAGGCTTTTGTCACTGTCCATGCCACACCGCACCCCAGGAATTTGCTTTCAGTAAAATTAGGGAAGGGTTTAAATTGCAGGTATGCAATAAGACTCCTGTTCCAGGTTTACACTGAGCTTAGTAAGACAGACTTTGTTTTTAAAAGTAATGCACACGTCAGGTTTTTGCAGTAATTTTGCAAATAGTTTGCTTTTATGCTCCACATGACATTGTGGATATCATTTTTATAAATGATGTCTAAAATAGTGTTTGTTTTTGTAATCTCCAGTATAAAATTTGAAGCTGCATTTTCATCCAGTACTAGATCAATTTGAGTTGATTTGTGTCGGTTTTCAAATGATTTATTTATAAACCAATCCCTGGAAATGTCAGAAGTTTTTCTAAAAGGAATTATTGACACGTGTTTATTTCTCCTTTGTTTCCAGGAAAGATCAGTTTTCCTGCAATCCAGGCGGCTCCCTCCTTCAGTACCTCATTTCCACAGATCTTCAATGGGAGGAAGGATATTCAGTGTCTGATCCCATGTGCGATTGATCAGGTCAGGAGAAAACCTGCAGGAACTAAAGATCAAACGATTCATGCAGATGAGTAAAGTCTGGTGGCTTGAGAGCATGTTATGCTAATGAGAGTAGCATGATTGGCTTGAGAGCATGTTATGCTAATGAGAGTAGCATGATTTTTAAGCCTTGCATACCAGAGCCATCTTAGTGAATGTATTATTCTTGGTGGATTTGCATTGTATCATTTTCTGTTTCAGTCCTCACATCCTGGTGACTTTGTAAGACTTTCCATTCCAGCAGCTTGTTTTGCAGTGTGTGTGTTTGTGTGGGTTCTTGTTCATCTGCTCTCATTCAATGCAGTAATCATTCCAGCAGCTTGTTTTGCAGTGTGTGTGTTTGTGTGGGTTCTTGTGCATCTGCTCTCATTCAATGCAGTAATCACTCCAGCAGCTTGTTTTGCAGTGTGTGTGTTTGTGTGGGTTCTTGTGCATCTGCTCTCATTCAATGCAGTAATCATTCCAGCAGCTTGTTTTGCAGTGTGTGTGTTTGTGTGGGTTCTTGTGCATCTGCTCTCATTCAATGCAGTAATCACTCCAGCAGCTTGTTTTGCAGTGTGTGTGTTTGTGTGGGTTCTTGTGCATCTGCTCTCATTCAATGCAGTAATCACTCCAGCAGCTTGTTTTGCAGTGTGTGTGTTTGTGTGGGTTCTTGTGCATCTGCTCTCATTCAATGCAGTAATCATTCCAGCAGCTTGTTTTGCAGTGTGTGTGTTTGTGTGGGTTCTTGTTCATCTGCTCTCATTCAATGCAGTAATCATTCCAGCAGCTTGTTTTGCAGTGTGTGTGTTTGTGTGGGTTCTTGTTCATCTGCTCTCATGGCAATGGTTTCAGGACCCCTATTTTAGGATGACCAGGGATGTGGCCCCTCGGATTGGGTACCCCAAGCCTGCTCTGCTCCACTCCACGTTCTTCCCTGCCCTGCAAGGAGCCCAGACCAAAATGAGTGCCAGTGACCCCAACTCCTCCATCTTCCTGACAGACACCGCCAAACAGATCAAAAACAAGGTGATGCTTCAAGACACTGAAAACACTGAAACATCTTCAAGATCTCTAGTGGAGTCGATTATCATTCAATGTATTTAGTTTTTTTTCGGTATTTCTAAATTTAGCAGCTTATATTCGGCCCTCATCTCTTTGTAACTGGTTGGTTCTGGTGAAGTGTTTGTGTTGTAATGGTATCTTGGTACAGTGTGTTTGTGTTGTAATGGTATCTTGGTACAGTGTGTTTGTGTTGTAATGGTATCTTGGTACAGTGTGTTTCTGTTGTAATGGTATCTTGGTACAGTGTGTTTGTGTTGTAATGGTATCTTGGTACAGTGTGTTTCTGTTATAACCTGGAAACACAATTTAATTATTTTACCAAGGTCACCTCCATTAATGTGGAGAGCCACTGGAATAAAACATTGGTAATGAACTGGAATATTGTACACTGCAGGAATCGACTGTATTTTAAATATTATCCAGTATTAAGATTGTCCAGAGCCTGTCCCTCCTAATGCAGCTGAGACAGTAAGGGGAACAGTGACCACCTCCGGAGATCGTGAACAGACACAATATATATTGTGTTTGTTTTTTGTGAGCTCCACCATGCTTTTTATATCCCTGGCAGTGATAAGCAAGTCTGGTTGCATTTGAAAGCAAGGCAATCCTCTGTGTCTGCGCAGCAGAAACAAATCCACTGGCATCTTCAAGGACTTTTTGGGAGGTAACACGTGGATAGGAAGTTACTATTCTATCATTTCAAGTGAATTAAACCAGGAATCGTATTCACAGTTCCAGATGTCAAAGCATCCCAATCTGAAAAGCACTGTGCATCAATTTCTTTTCCTTTTGGTTACTGTATCAGGACCAGAAGCTGCAGCTAGAAATTAAGTGGGCAGCCAGATCAGAGGTTAGGAAATCATTTGGATCATTTCAGAGCACTCGGCTCCTAGGAACCAGTCGAGCATTGATGGACCAAATGGACTCATCTCGTAGGTAAAGTTTCCTCATCAGTATTAATTGCATTTCTCTCCCCTCCCAGATCAACAAGCATGCCTTTTCAGGAGGCAGAGACACGGTTGAAGAACACAGGAAGCACGGTGGAGACGCTGACGTCGACGTCTCCTTCATGTATTTGACCTTCTTCTTGGAGGACGATGAGAAATTAGAACAAATCAGACAGGTGTGTGTCCCGGCGTGCAGGCACTGCGCTCAGTCATTTATCAGCACAGGGCATCTCGTAACCTGGCCTATCTGCCATCATGTTACTTGTAAGCAGATTCCAGATTGAACCCCGAATCGGGTAGGAATGCAGCTCCTTTAATATAACCTGCTGAGACAATACACAGCAGTGCCGGTCTCCTCTGTGAGCTGTGCCAGTACTCTAAGACTAAGCAGCTCCAAAGCTCTTTTTAAATGAGGATGTCCTTTAGTTTTTATGCTGCACAGAGAGATTCTTCAGATACATTCTCCACAGCCCACCTCAAACTGTGTGGAGCTGCGCAAAGAGATTCCTCAGATACATTCTCCACAGCCCACCTCAAACTGTGTGGAGCTGCGCAAAGAGATTCCTCAGATACATTCTCCACAGCCCACCTCGAACTGTGTGGAGCTGCGCAAAGAGATTCCTCAGATACATTCTCCACAGCCCACCTCAAACTGTGTGGAGCTGCGCAAAGAGATTCTTCAGATACACTCTCCACAGCCCACCTCAAACTGTGTGGAGCTGCGCAAAGAGATTCTTCAGATACATTCTCCACAGCCCACCTCAAACTGTGTGGAGCTGCGCAAAGAGATTCTTCAGTACATTCTCCACAGGGGAGGGGCACTGGTGTGGATTTTCTATTCCAAGTGAAACATGTGCAGAAACAGCTGGTTGGATTTGTGTGGATTGCTGTCTTCCACAGAGCCTAAGAATAGCAGCAGTCCACACAAACCCAAGCAGCTTGTTGCTGCTGCTCTTAGGCTCTGTAGAGAACAGCAGTCCACACAAACCCAAGCAGTGGTTTCTTCATGGTTCATTTTGGATGGTAAATTAGCCCGATCCACACCAGTGGCCCTCGCCCAATTCCAGCGGAGAGCTGAATCCGAGTAATCAGTTGGTGCCGCACTAAAGCACTGCTGCTCGTAAAACAAGCACTGCCAAGACAGAAGTGAGTGGCAGAGCTATGTGTGTACTCCTTTACAGACCAAGGAGCTTTCCTATCACTCTTGTGTTACTTTTCCAGGACTATACAAGCGGAGCGCTCCTTACAGGGGAACTGAAGAAGTGTCTCATTGAAACCCTGCAGCCCATGATCACGCAACACCAAGAGCGACGCAAGCAGGTGACGGACGAAACCGTCAAACAGTTCATGACTCCGAGGAAGCTGGACTTTCATTTCTAACTGGAGTTGAAATATTAACAAGGAGTCAAAACAGGGAGGCCTTTCTGTTCACAAAGGTTAGAGCTTTCAGATGCACACTGCTGTAACTAAATATGTAGAGATTGTGTTCTTTAATTCACAATAAATGTTCCATCACATGCCCTTAACTGCAGAGTTCTCATTCTTTATGTCGACACTGGCAAGTCATTTACTAAGATCCTTTTCACTACACGATCCTCCCTTGTAAGCACAGCGTTTCATTCATTCATATGCTAACTGTTAGATTAACAATGGCACTTCACAGTATTAAAAACAAAAAATGACTCTAGCTGTGAAGACCCATTGCTAACGTAGACAGGCACAGTCGTACATTTATTTAAGAAATAATACCTTTTTTTTTTTTTAAAACCTTTAATATGCTTAAATATACAAGTTATTTAAATAGTAGGTTAGATCAAATATAAATACAAACACTCTTTGTACAATTCAATTATTTTCAAACTGTTTTCAAAATAAATAAATAAAATACCAAGGACAGATTAGTCAAATGCTTCAGCTGCATATTTCACAGTTTTGAATTATTTGTGAAATGTCATTGGTAGGTGAAGACAAGATTCTATGGGAAATCCTGTGTGGGTTTTTAACACACATGCCTTGCAGAGCCCCCTCTCGTGCGTGTGTTTTGCTATGGGATTAATTTCAGCACCATCTCGTACGTAGCGAACACCACCATGTTGACTGGGAAAGCGCGGGCGCAGTTCAGACCCAGCCCCTTGAAGAAGACCCTGGCCCCTTCCTGCCTGGCGCTCTCCGTGATGCAGTTCACTACTCCACTGTACCTTCTCTTCCCCAAGCCGTCCGCCTGCAGCCGAGCCTTGATCACGTCCATGGGGGTGGCTAAACCCCAGGCGCACGTCCCCGCACAGCCTCCAGCCAGGAGCACCCCTGACCACTCTGCAAATGAGAAGCAGCGAAACTGAGACAGCACGGCCTGGAGCCTACGCAATGGGGACTGGCTCCTTAAGGGCCACTCGTTTTCTAAGTCCCTCAAACAGCGTGTGTAGTGTGCTGGCTTGCCCCCAGACAATCCCATGTGGTCAGACTGAGGTTACATGTCATGACATAGCTAAACAGCAGATCCAGAGCTGCCTGCTACAAGCATGAACAATGAAGACAGAAACACCCTGACCAATCGATGCAGCAGGGTAAAGGGCTGCTTTGAAGAGTGTGTTGACCTTATCAAGCAACAATGCACGGAGGGTTTGCTCCATGTTAGTGTCCTCGGGCCACTGTGATGAACAGAGAAAATATCAGATCTAGTAAACTGGCTCTACAGTACGGGAGGGTCATTCTATAGACTTGCAAATAATACAGAAGCGGTAGCAGCTCTTCAGCTGGGGTGAGGATTTTGGTTATCAAACTACAAAAAACTTTTTACCTGGTTGCTTTTGCCCAGCCGGTGTCAGCCACTCGCAGAAGATATTATAGGTTAGAAAGTAGGTAGCAAACGATGGCCCGTCTTTGAGCATCATTGCATGGGCCCCCCTGTAGAGCCCAAAGATGCCCTCCTCCCTGACGATAGTCGCCATGCAGTGCAGGGGGCCTTGGTATTTCACTTTCATGTTCGCTGTGGAGCCCTGCACAACGTGCTCAGGCTGCGTCTGAGTCTGCAGTCGCACTTTAACTACGTCTGCAGGCGACATCACCACAACCTTGAAAACAGCAAGGAACACATGCGCAAAGTAAGCACAAGCAACGAAGCAGCAAACAAGAAACACACACACACACACACACACGTGCGGCTCTGGATCATGGTGTGCTGAACTTGAATCAGCATTGATCTCATGCATTCTGTTTTAATAGAGGAGTCTTGAATCGGCATTGATCTCATGCATTCTGTTTTAATAGAGGAGTCTTGAATCGGCATTGATCTCATGCATTCTGTTTTAATAGAGGAGTCTTGAATCAGCATTGATCTCATGCATTCTGTTTTAATAGAGGAGTCTTGAATCAGCATTGATCTCATGCATTCTGTTTTAATAGAGGAGTCTCTTGAATCAGCATTGATCTCATGCATTCTGTTTTAATAGAGGAGTCTCTTGAATCAGCATTGATCTCATGCATTCTGTTTTAATAGAGGAGTCTCTTGAATCGGCATTGATCTCATGCATTCTGTTTTAATAGAGGAGTCTCTTGAATCAGCATTGATCTCATGCATTCTGTTTTAATAGAGGAGTCTCTTGAATCAGCATTGATCTCATGCATTCTGTTTTAATAGAGGAGTCTCTTGAATCAGCATTGATCTCATGCATTCTGTTTTAATAGAGGAGTCTCTTGAATCAGCATTGATCTCATGCATTCTGTTTTAATAGAGGAGTCTCTTGAATCGGCATTGATCTCATGCATTCTGTTTTAATAGAGGAGTCTTGAATCGGCATTGATCTCATGCATTCTGTTTTAATAGAGGAGTCTCTTGAATCAGCATTGATCTCATGCATTCTGTTTTAATAGAGGAGTCTCTTGAATCAGCATTGATCTCATGCATTCTGTTTTAATAGAGAAGTCTCTTGAATCGCCATTGATCTCATGCATTCTGTTTTAATAGAGGACTGGCACTGTGTGACCTGGTATATTGCAGTTAAATGAAGCAATCCCAGTTGTGCCCTGTTCAATCACAGGGGTACGCAGACAGCTCAAGGGGCCAGTGCAATAGGTGTTTGTGTACCCTTTAAAGAAAGCATACTTCACACATTCTCTTTCTAAAAGGCTGTGAGCTGAGAGCAAGTTATTCTACATCAAAGCGGAAGATTTCAATGAATTAAAGAGGCTAGCTGAAGGAAATGGTGCAGTAGCTACTGTAAGTGTTTCCCCAGTTTCACAATGGTGGAAACTAAAGCTGCAGCCCAATTCACATAGTGGCACAGTCAAGCTGTCATGCAGTCTGGTTTAGATGTATAAGATGAGGAAGCCGTTATTCACAAATTTGAAATGATTAAAGAGCCATGGGAAAGCACACAATATACAAGTATCTGTAGACCAGATCTCACCAGCAACCAAACCATTTCCAGCCTTGCACGGAACGTACTGTACATACCTGTGCAGAGCCAGCTGCCAGTCCAGACAGAAAGAAATCCAGGTGAGCTGGCCTGGCATCCCCACTCCCGTAGCGGCACTGCTGTATGCACTGCAGGCAGTTCCTGTAGGTGCCGAAGGCCACAGACGAGCTCACCAACACCGTGGACACAGGCATGGACACGCCTTTGAAGAAGCCACTGAGCTGCAGAGCACAGAAAAGCAGGGGATTATTATATTATAGGAGGCTGTGTGGTCCGGTGGTTAAAGAAAAGGGCTTGTAACCAGGAGGTCCCCGGTTCAAATCCCACCTCAGCCACTGACTCATTGTGTGACCCTGAGCAAGTCACTTAAATAATAATAATAATATTTATTATTATTAACCAGGACACACACACTGTACATCAGAGCAGGGCAGGGGCTTCACTCACTCACTCTCTCTGTCTTGTAGATGCTGTGAACACAGTGCCATAGCCCCTTGTAGTGTCTCTGGGTCTGCAGTCTCACCTAAACATGATAAACAAGGAGTATTATTATTAACTTAAGAGTTTATCTGTCAAACATCAAGAAGAATAAATCACATGCAATCTTAAAGCTGATTTGCAGTGAACAAGACAAAATGTTGCCAATGCAATGTTCCAGTGGCCCTGCTTCTGGACAGTCCACGATCATGATATTGGAAGGCGCTGGTGTCAGTTTGCATGGAAACATTTCAAATGAATGACTTTACATGCCATTACAGTAATTTTGGACTGTATACAACAGGGATGGCAGGAAGACTCCCACTGCATAGCAGTTTGATCAATTCCTGGTTTAATAAGACACACCTGAGCTTGTTACCAGAACACTGGGGCTAATCAAGCACGTATTAAAACCTGGAATGGATGAAACTGCAATGCAATAGGAGCCTTATTTCCATCCCTGTACAGCCTCAAAACAATGTAGTATTTGAAGCATTTAGACGAAAAGAATCATCTATGCGCATTAAAACCTATACAGAGATACTCATTTCTATTCAGATTAGACTTTTACCTTGACTGTATCCAAGGGATAACCCACGAACACGCCTAGGGCTCCTGTGGAGGATAGGGACACAGGTGTTAATACATCTAGACGCTGGAGAGTGAGTGACAGCCCTCTGGTTTTACTGTGAGTTCAGTAAGACACACAGGTGTTAATACATCTAGACGCTGGAGAGTGAGTGACAGCCCTCTGGTTTTACTGTGAGTTCAGTAAGACACGCAGGTGTTAATACATCTAGAACCTGGAGAGTGAGCGACAGCCCCCTGGTTTTACTGTGAGTTCAGTAAGACACACAGGTGTTAATACATCTAGACCCTGCAGAGTGAGCGACAGCCCCCTGGTTTTACTGTGAGTTCAGTCAGACACACAGGTGTTAACACATCTAGACCCTGTAGAGTGAGCGACAGCCCCCTGGTTTTACTGTGAGTTCAGTAAGACACACAGGTGTTAACACATCTAGACCCTGCAGAGTGAGCGACAGCCCCCTGGTTTTACTGTGAGTTCAGTAAGACACACAGGTGTTAACACATCTAGACCCTGTAGAGTGAGCGACAGCCCCCTGGTTTTACTGTGAGTTCAGTAAGACACACAGGTGTTAATACATCTAGACCCTGTAGAGTGAGCGACAGCCCCCTGGTTTTACTGTGAGTTCAGTAAGACACACAGGTGTTAATACATCTAGACCCTGGAGAGTGAGTGACAGCCCCTGGTTTTACTGTGAGTTCAGTCAGACACACAGGTGTTAATACATCTAGACCCTGCAGAGTGAGCGACAGCCCCCTGGTTTTACTGCGAGTTCAGTAAGACACACAGGTGTTAACACATCTAGACCCTGGAGAGTGAGCGACAGCCCCCTGGTTTTACTGTGAGTTCAGTCAGACACACAGGTGTTAATACATCTAGACGCTGGAGAGTGAGCGACAGCCCCCTGGTTTTACTGTGAGTTCAGTAAGACACACAGGTGTTAATACATCTAGACCCTGTAGAGTGAGCGACAGCCCCCTGGTTTTACTGTGAGTTCAGTCAGACACACAGGTGTTAATACATCTAGACGCTGGAGAGTGAGCGACAGCCCCCTGGTTTTACTGTGAGTTCAGTAAGACACACAGGTGTTAACACATCTAGACCCTGCAGAGTGAGCGACAGCCCCCTGGTTTTACTGTGAGTTCAGTCAGACACACAGGTGTTAATACATCTAGACCCTGCAGAGTGAGCGACAGCCCCCTGGTTTTACTGTGAGTTCAGTCAGACACACAGGTGTTAACACATCTAGACCCTGTAGAGTGAGCGACAGCCCCCTGGTTTTACTGCGAGTTCAGTCAGACACACAGGTGTTAATACATCTAGACCCTGCAGAGTGAGTGACAGCCCCCTGGTTTTACTGTGAGTTCAGTAAGACACACAGGTGTTAATACGTCTAGACCCTGCAGAGTGAGCGACAGCCCTCTGGTTTTACTGTGAGTTCAGTAAGACACACAGGTGTTAATACATCTAGACCCTGTACAGTGAGCGACAGCCCCCTGGTTTTACTGTGAGTTCAGTAAGACACACAGGTGTTAATACATCTAGACCCTGCAGAGTGAGTGACAGCCCCCTGGTTTTACTGTGAGTTCAGTAAGACACACAGGTGTTAATACGTCTAGACCCTGCAGAGTGAGCGATAGCCCCCTGGTTTTACTGCGAGTTCAGAAAGACACACAAGTGTTAATACATCTAGACCCTGTAAAGTGAGCGACAGCCCCCTGGTTTTACTGCGAGTTCAGTCAGACACACCTACACTGGGGTTAATGAAGCATGTGGTGAAACGTGGAATGGGTGAAACAGCAGAGTCCGGTTTGAGTTGGTTTTCCTCAAGGTTATGGTTAGGAAAGAAGTCCTTGTATGGTGGGACTCTACGACCTTAAGCTTCTGTTTGATCATGATAACTCAATCTGAGCTGGGAACACTGGGACTCTGAAGTGAGCACAGCTTGGGACAGCAGCAATTGACGTGACAGAAAACAGGCTCAATGTTACTCTCCTGCAGACCTGCGGTCACTTACAGTTCCAGCAATTACAATGCTTTTCTGCTCAATTACAGTTTTGCTGCAGTAATTACACTACAGAGTAACATAAACATCCGCACACATTAACATGTTCACTCGATTTATTCTGAACAACCCGAGCAATGATCAGCGGGTGAAGACGCAGACATACTAATAGAACAGATGGGGTCGCCAACAAAGAGGCTTATGAATGACTAATGAATACCTGATTGAAGTGTAATCGACCTGTTACATCAATTACAACTGCGCACGCGTGTCAGGGTTCAAACTACTACTGCAGTTAATGACGAACAACACAATTAATTACGGCTGCAGTCCTGTCGTGTAGCGGAACTTGTTTTTATAATAGTGGTCCGATTGGACAGCTGGCGGATGAGGCTGTGTAAGGTGTTTTTAAAATCCATTCGTGATAAAATCGCGGTGCGGTGTAATCTGCTCTTTCCTTTATTAATAACGTGTATATTTATTTATTTATTTATTTATTTATGGTGAATGCTTGATATTACAATCGCTTGAATTAACATTATATATAATGTAGAGGTCATGCAGCCGGCAGTGCATGATCACGTGACCAGGCACTTGCGTTCTGGCTTCATTTAAAAAATGCAGAATACTTACATACAACACAGACGAACAAAGGAAGGAAACGTATCTACCCTTACCCTTGTCAGTCCAGTATTATCCCCAAAGCAAAGTGCACACAGTCATATAAACATCACAATATTATTAAGCAGTAGAAAATAAAGTCAGGTTCACCTCCGATCGACCCGGCTGCAAAATCCGCAAAATGCATTCTTCTTTAACCAAGTTGAATCGTACGACGTAACACTGAAGCTGCGTGCAGTATTAATATAAAACCGCGGTTTTCACTGTGTAATAAAATAAGGACAGAACCGGCGCAAGCGAAGTCAGTTTACGATTGTTTCAAATCCACTTCATCCAGGCAGTAGGGGTACAAACCTGCGTACTTCCGAGCGCTTACGAAAACGTCCGAATCTATTCGGATGTTGCTGAACCAGCTGCCCATGTTATTGTACGCAGCCACTCACAAAGTGATGGAAGACGGGTTTGTAAAACCGGTTTATCAGTAACAGGAGCTCTTTCTAGTATCAATGGCCGCCTGTCTTTTTCTCACCCTTAGGCATAACTGGAAACACATTAGTTTGAGTCACAGACTCCAGGCCAGGGAGAGAGCCCAGTGTTGCTTTTAATGTGGTGTTTTTTCATTTGTTATTTTTTTACCCAATCTGTTGAGTCTGTCAAGCCCTTTCTCAAAGTAAAACAAGAAAACCAAATATTGTATTTGTATGCTTCCACCGGAGGCCTCTCAGGGCGGAATTCAGTCCTGGTTGATCGTTTTGATATTCTTCATTGAGGGAAGGTTTGAAACCCAGTCGAGGGTGCAGGACCAGTAGAGTTTTTTAAACTGGGCTCACAATATTTGGTCGTTGAACAGCTTGTCTGTTCTTCTGTTGAAGGTAATGTTTCATTTTTTAAATTGCACTTTTCTTGGTTATTATCTGTATGTTGCTCCTGTAATGAGATGCTAACTAAAATGCTTCCCAGTCTAGATATTACCCAACTGCTCTCACGAAATATTAAGAGGAGGGCCCCTCCAACTTTCCTGTGCAAACAACATTTCTGATTGTGACGTCATGCCCAGTACACACCCCTGTGCTTATAAACTGTAAAAAATAAACAGTCGCTAATTGCAGCTGCGGGTCGATTTGTTTGGCATGCAACTCAAACTGCCTCTAAAGAGCTCCAGTGATTTGGGTTTTGAGCACATTAACCCTGTAATGCCCAAGCAATTTTGAAATGAGAAAAGCAACTTTATTTATGTAACTAGATTCAATTTCTTGTACAAAAAATGTTTCCCCCCTGTCTGGCCGCACAGAATGTACTGCATGTGAAACACTGGCTGGTGAGGCTGGATGTAAAACATTGTAATATGGAGGGGTGGCTGAGCATTGCATCACAGGTGATACAGAAACTGGCATTACAGGGTTAGAAATGGTGCCTGTTGTTTCTGTGGGGGGGTATCCATGTTCATGCCATGTACTTTGCAGTTTTGCTAACCAGCCATGTGATGTATTAAATGCCCACGTGTTTTTGCTATGCCCTGAGCCTTCCCTCGGCTTGGCTGTCGAGTGAGATGGCAGCTTTAGACAGTTCTGAGAAGCTGGTGGGAGGATGCTGTTTATTAATACCGTGACTGAGCTAATTATAACACTGTCACGAGCGCCTGTCCCTCGCTGTGCATTAGACTTCACTTGGTTCAATCACTGCCAGTGACGTCTGGCTGGTTAAACAGGTCAGACAAGTTTAACAGCCACGTACAGCCATGGCCAGGAGTTTACATCACTCTATATATAGTGAACTCGCTTTGCTTCATAAAGTCGAATGAAACCTTCTGAACAGTGTTCACGTTAACATACTGAAGTGCGTGTCTTTCGGCAGTCCTGTTTCTCTATTGATTTATCAGGTCCAGCTTATTCATCTACGGTATAAGAAATGTACATTTTGGGGAGCAGCGGGACATTTGCTTCAATTTCTGGGGATCGCTTTAGAACGCTGCTAATCCTAATTCCAGGATGAAAAACGGTTTACAAAAACACTGCTGTTTTGAAAACAAACAAACAAACAAACGTTATTACATTTTGTTATTTATTTTTCTGCCATAAAAGGTGGAGGTTACAGGTAAACAATATTTAGGCAATGCAAACACACCAACATTTCAAACATGCAAAACGATGAACTATAAATGCAGGAATAAAGTAAACAGACCTCAGTTAATTATATCATAGTTTTGTTTTTTTAAAAATATTGTGTGTGGGACTGGAAAAGTTCATGCACACTCTGTCAGTGCTGGCGTCTGAGAACTCACGATGCAAATTTAAATGTATGTTGACACTTAGTGCAGTGAGGGAATTCATGGTGACAGTATAACGCAACATCCTGCATCTCCATTGTTGTTAGTATGGGGTCCTTATTTTCCGTATGGTCTGCAGGGATCTGTTTCTGTTTCTTTGCATTTGCCGGCTTCTGCAAACGGCATCCGCAGCGCCCCAAAGCCGGCCTTAGAATCAGCAAATGAACGAAGGGGGGAGGGGTGCGCGAAGGGGTGTGAGCCCTTAACAACGCCGCCATTGGACAGATAGTTCCTCCAAAAAACAAAAGGGTTATACACCCCTCCTCTTCCCAGTCAGAAATAGAAGCAAATGGAATGGAGCTGGGTGATTGTGTGACACAGTGTTAAAGAAAGAAAGAAACAAACAAACAAACAAACACGCGAACGAAGACGAAATATATAAGTACAGCCTGGACACTAGAACACCCGGGTGTTGATTTGCATATTCTGTGACGCAGCAAGGAATGCGTTTTGTAAACATCGTGGGTGAAGAAGGGCAAACGCAATAGGGACAGACTAGAAGAAAAGGCGAAGCAACTAGACTAAAAGAGACCGAAACACTCAATACGTTTAAGTTCAAGTGAATACACTGTGTGGCAATGGATTATGTCGCTGGATGTCTCGGAGGTAAGCGGCAATGTGGCGATTAGTTGTTTTTAAGGGGGGGGTAGGGGGGTGTTGAGAATGCCATGTTTTGTAATAGGGAGTGGAATCATACATTCCAGTATTGCATCATTCAAGCCAAGTCGTTTTACCTCCTGCCCTTGAATATTTGTGAACAGAATATTTTAGATTTTTAGAAGTCAATGTTAGGATTGCTACAGTAAGTATACGTGTCATGTAAACGCAGGAGGGGCAGTTTAAGCGCCGTGTCCGGCGATGTAACTTAAGGGTATGCGACTAAATCCAAACCTCCATGAATTTACATCTCTGGCCAAAAGTTTTGCATCACCTAGATTTTTAGGAGTGAGACGTCGTTAAAAAAGAATGAACACAACTTAGAACTTTTATTTCACATCATGTAATCAAAGAAACTACAACATGATTTCGCATTAGACTACCGGGAGTGTCTCATGTTCTATTTCGAAATGTCCGTTTTTCTTTAAGTTTATAGAAAACTACAAAAGCGGTGTGTAATTCAATGTGTCAACTGTGATGCAAAACTTTTGGCCACAGCTGTAGATGTCTGTGCCTGTTTTATCTTGCTAAGATTATAGTAAGGCAGCTGGTTGGTCTCGTGGTACTGTGCAATGTTTTATGTACAATTACACTTTACGTTTTTACGATTCTGCAGTCTACCGGTATGTAAAACATGTATATCATTGACTCGCATGTTACTAGATTATAACTATACTAGCACGGTCCGTCGTGCTGTGGATGTGGAGTGACGTCAAAAACTAGTCCGCTTTTGTTACCAGGGAGACCAAATACCGTTCCAGCCCAACGCAAATGAATGCAGCATCCACAATAACGCTGCATAAAAATAAAGAATATTTTCATTCGCGGTACGTCAGCGATTGTAATAGTAAAATATACAGTAGTTTAATTGTTTTTAATGCATGTCAAATGTTTTACTCAGTCTTCAGTCTTCTCCATGACTACACAGAAGCGTTGACCTTAAAGTTTTAGTGACGTTTCTGTTGAATCAACGCTGAAAACAGAGGCAGGGTTTACAGTAGCTTGCATGCCAGCTCTCGATGTCGGCGAGTTCGTTGTCAGCGCTGCAGGTCAACAACCTTCCTCGTTGAGATCAGGAATGATTTTCAGTGGCGTTGCTGGTCCCTGTTGAGTTCTGGTATGCACCGAACACTTTGCAGTCTGAGACTCGCTCGCAAAACCCAGGCAATCCTTCAAGAGTTATGAACCAACTCTGAGCTGCAGCAAGCCAAACAGAGGAAGGTCAGGAGTTATGAACCAACTCTGAGCTGCAGCAAGCCAAACAGAGAAAGGTCAATGCACGATGACCATGGCTCCCATTTGGTTTCAGGAGACTGCATGGCACACCAAGGGAGACAGGGTTTGATAGAGCCTCACCTAGGTCTCCTGGAACCAGGTTTGAAGCCACTGTTCCTGACAAAGTGTCTCTGTGTTCCTTCAGCTTCAGTGGAGCACAGTCTGGCCCCTCATGGCTCCAGAGTGCATGTTCTAAGAGGAAGCACTGGCAGTGTAAATGTCCAAGGCATTGCAGAACGTTTTGAAACACATTCAAACTGGGGGAACGTGCAGGTGCCTCTACATTTTCACTGGTGTCACAGATAAAGTAGCTTTAATTTTACAGTAACAACAGTGGCAGGATGCATGTAGAAAGGTTAAGCTGAAAACTGTAATTCTTTACAGAGTACCAATGAAAATCTAGGAAGGCGATGTGCGCGCTGTAAAAGTAGATATTGGCTCAGGTTTGGGAGATCCTTTCTAAGAGCTGGTGGTTTTTGACAAGCATACTGTAGCAAGCTGGGTCGTTCAAAAATGAATTGCCTCAAGAAATCAGCTACCGCACAGTTGCAATGCTAAACGTTTCAACACATGTTGTGGCAATGCTAGAAGAATTCTCTGACGATAGCTTGGGCTTGGTCTTTCTACAGGTTTTCCAGTGGATTTTATATGGATGAACCTCATATTTTGCCTGGCCTAGTGCTGTAACTTGGGATGATGTACAGTAGTGCGTGACACACAGGCGTTGGTGCATCTCTGTCTCGTTCAGGGGAAAGGTATGCACACCCCTTTACTGTCCAATTGCAATTGCAGGGCGTGTGTGATGAGGTCATGACATTCTCTTCCGGTCTTGCAGTTAATCTCCTGTCAATAAGGTGAAAGGTGCGACCAATTGCAGGCATTGTATAGACAAGGTCACAGAGATTTGAAATCTGATGCTCCTTCTTTTGTACAGTGGAACTCTAATCCAGTGTATCACATGACTGCTTGTTGCATAGGAATCAAAGCTGAGCAAATAAAGTACAATGAAGGTGTGCCTCCCACTGGCATTACTAGAAGTGACCTCAGAGATACTTTTGCCGCAGTGCTTCTTTATATAGCTTTACTGTAATTGTAGGGCTGGCAGCTTCTTATTTCCAAGTAGGGATATGCAACTTCAAAAATCTACCACAAATCTGAAATCCGCGGATACCAAAATGTTTTGCTTGATTATATCTGTGGATGATTTTTTGGAGCCCCCCCCCCATGTGAGTTATTTTGGCCTAAACTTGGTAGAAATACTAAAAATTAAAATTTGACCGGTTGGGGAACTTGAAACCAAAAGTGTTTAAAAAAAAAAAAAAATGGGCCCCTAAGGTTCTTACAGCAATAGTAACATTTTAGCATATGATGATTGTAGCGTCTAAGTTGAGCCCAGGATGATTTTTCTGGTCAGGGTCACTTTTTCACTTTAGGTTAGAACATAAGAACATAAGATAAGGTTGACCTCTGCCAGGTCACAGCTCGAAGGGGAAATTAAACAAAAAAAAAAAAAAGCATTTCTGAACTCAGCAGACCTGAAAACCCCCAGGTTAATTTTTCTAGCAAGACCTGAGATGGTCGGCAACGGCTGTGGTTGAGTCGGTGTGTAATGACCCGTCTCCAGGCAGGTTAAGTAGCTTAGTTGTGAGTACTGGACCGCACGGTGGGTCTGCAGCAGAGGGTGGCAGGGCTGTAAGAGGGCGCTTTGTTTACATTGAGGGGTGTGGCTAGGAGAGTCGCTGTGATTGGGGGTTAGAGACGAGCCCTTCCAGCATGGCTTGCTATTTGGAGCATTGCAGTGAGCTGTTGGAATTGGACTAGCTTTGTGTATTGAGAGCCATATTTAGATTGTGTGTATGATATCGCTGCAGGAGCTTGGTATTCAGTAACCAGGGGTTGTGTAAGATGTTTATGATTAACTAAACTCAGGGTCTAATCGTATCCTAGCACACACACAGCAGGTGTGTAAGACCATTTATTTAACGGGATTGTGCTACGTGTTGAACCAGTGAACGTCGTGTTGAGCTGAACCCTGTAATCAGGCCTGCAGTAGTTTTTTTATTTTTTATAAATTTAGTCGTTGCCAATTATTTTTATTATTTTCTCCCAATTTGAAATCGCCAATTATTTTATTATGCTCTGCTCACCGCTACCACCCCCGCGCTGACTTGGGAGCGGCGAAGACGAACACACGCTGTCCTCCGAAGCGTGTGCTGTCAGACGACCGCTTCTTTTCACACTGCAGACTCAGCATGCAGCCACCCAAGAGCTACAGCGTCGGAGGACAACGCAGCCCTGGGCAGCTTACAGGCAAGCCCGCAGGCGCCCGGCCAGACTACAGGGGTCGCTGGTGCGCGGTGAGCCGAGGACACCCTGGCCGACCTAGCCCCCCCGGGCGGTGCTCGGCCAATTGAGTGCCGCCCCTTGGAAGCTCCCGTCCTCGGTCGGCAAAGGAATAGCCTGGACTCGAACCGGCGACGTCCAGACTATAGAGCGCATCCTGCACTCCACGCAGAGCGCCTTTGCTGGATGCACCACTCGGGAGCCCGGGCCTGCAGTAGTTTTTACTGTTCTGCTGCAGAACATACTGTCCAGTCTGTGTTATTGAACAATATGGGTGTTCAGAAACACATTCCCAATTAACGGTTCAGTTGATGGAAGCTTGTAAACCCATTGATCTCCAACTCTGTACACCGGCCACAGTCATTACTGTTTGATGCTTCTGTCTGGATCCTAATGAGACACACTGTTTGTATCTAGAGGGAGAATGGAGCAGTGTATTTCCTCCCCTATATTGCACAGTCTAATCTCTCTCTCTCTTGTCTCTGTTTCGTTTCAGGTGCTGTAGGTGTCCTCGTTGGCCACCCCTTTGACACGGTCAAGGTGGGTTGGAACATCCGTCCGGGTTTTGTTTTTTAATGATCACTACAAATGCATCCTTTTTGCTTTGAAACAAAATACATCTTGTTTAATATTGCACAGTAAATCAGGACTATGAATTGGCTCACATTAAATGTAAAAATGAAATACTGACACAGTATGAGTCAGCAGCAGTGGTTACATGCCCATGTTTCTGTATGTATTGGAAGAGTAAAATAACATTTGCATAAATTGCTCAATGGTAATGCATTATAGGTGTGGCAGATACAATTAATGGTTTTAAAAACCTTTCAGTTGCATTCTGTTATGCAAGATTATTGGGTTTTCAGCTTTTTTCAAGGGTTTATCCTTGTTATTTTCAAAGCACTGTTTAACCTACGAGAATGTTTATAAACACTCTTCAAAAGCAGTTCTTAAAAACTTTAGGAACATTCTCATTCAGTTCCATTTAATCGTCAAAAGAAGCTCACTCTGCTTACCCTGGACAGTGACCCAGAGGGAGGAGCAATGAGCAGTCATGTGTCGCCCTATCAAGCTTAACGGGCTTAAACAAGACACCTTGGTCAGCTATTAACCAGTGCTGCGCTTGCACTGGCATACTGATTACTGTTTACCATAGCAGCACTTTAACCAGCCGCCTGTAGCACTAACTATGCACAGGAGACAACATTACAGCTGCTGCTGTTGCAACGCTTCTGGGCCAAAGGTAAAGCACACGTATTTGTGCATTCTGCAAAACCATCGTATTCATGCTTGTGCAAGCCTGATGAGACTTGTTCAGGTTGTGACACAGTGTATAATCCATGTGAAGAGTCCTCTTGCTGAAGGCATGCTATTCCCTTATCTCAGCAGCTGGGCATTAGCTTGCAGGAGCAGCCTGACCTCACATCTATACAGCTTGCATTTCAAATGCCAGGGAATGCATGAGAAGGCCCTGAAGCTGCTGTACTCCCCCACCCCCAACCCAACCCAAGAATAGCCTTCGAGCAAATCCTGGAGCTCTGCAAAGGGGTGATCTTTATAATATATGAACAGAATCTGCTTTATATTTTAGTCTTATCTTTTTTTTATTCTGCAATATTGACTCTTACAAGCTGTGTTTTTGAATGTTATGTTTTAACTCTAGGACACCCCTGTAGACAAGATGTCCCGCCCGACTTGCCGGTAAAAATGAATTTTGAATAACCGCGTTTATTTACGTATATAGCAAGGAAAAGATGGTTTAGAAGGTACAGGACAGGATTAAGAAAATCTGTATGCAGGGCCGTCTGCGGTAAGGATTTCAGTATGGGAGGGTTTATGGAGACATGGAACTGTCAGCCTTAAAACCTGACACTTGTGCTTTTGTGATCTGGTTGAGTAGAATTAAAATGGGCAGTATGGATGCTCCTTGTCTGAAACCATCGATCCCAACCGAATGCAGCCCCTTGCCGTTGCCACGCCTCCCAGCCTAGCATGAAAGCACTTGGGGTTTCTTCCAAAGTTCAAGACTGCAGATGTTGGACACGCTGAGGTTTATAGCTCTAGTGTGTGAAACACTGCACCAGTCATCAGGGAGCACAGTCTGAGGTTTATGGCTCTAGTGTGTGAAACACTGCACCAGTCATCAGGGAGCACAATCTGAGGTTTATAGCTCTAGTGTGTGAAACACTGCACCAGTCATCAGGGAGCACAATCTGAGGTTTATAGCTCTAGTGTGTGAAACACTGCACCAGTCATCAGGGAGCACGATCTGAGGTTTATAGCTCTAGTGTGTGAAACACTGCACCAGTCATCAGGGAGCACAATCTGAGGTTTATAGCTCTAGTGTGTGAAACACTGCACCAGTCATCAGGGAGCACAATCTGAGGTTTATAGCTCTAGTGTGTGAAACACTGCACCAGTCATCAGGGAGCACAATCTGAGGTTTATAGCTCTAGTGTGTGAAACACTGCACCAGTCATCAGGAGCACAATCTGAGGTTTATAGCTCTAGTGTGTGAAACACTGCACCAGTCATCAGGAGCACAATCTGAGGTTTATAGCTCTAGTGTGTGAAACACTGCACCAGTCATCAGGGAGCACAATCTGAGGTTTATAGCTCTAGTGTGTGAAACACTGCACCAGTCATCAGGGAGCACAATCTGAGGTTTATAGCTCTAGTGTGTGAAACACTGCACCAGTCATCAGGGAGCACAATCTGAGGTTTATAGCTCTAGTGTGTGAAACACTGCACCAGTCATCAGGGAGCACAATCTGAGGTTTATAGCTCTAGTGTGTGAAACACTGCACCAGTCATCAGGGAGCACAATCTGAGGTTTATAGCTCTAGTGTGTGAAACACTGCACCAGTCATCAGGGAGCACAATCTGAGGTTTATAGCTCTAGTGTGTGAAACACTGCACCAGTCATCAGGGAGCACAATCTGAGGTTTATAGCTCTAGTGTGTGAAACACTGCACCAGACATCAGGGAGCACAATCTGAATTCCGATTCAGTCGAAGCACTAGGAGGTTATTTATTTTATTTTTATTTACATTTTGTTTGCAATTAACTGCCTTTATTTCTGAGCCAGGGGCTACCTTCGTTAACAGCAAAAGGGGTTAGTTAATTTGTGGGTCAGGGATAAGCCTCTTCACGGAAGAGTTACCTAGTAAGTACAGTCAAGGTGAATACTTCCTGTTTCTCAGTCTTGATTGTGTGGCAAAATACAAATAAAAAGAGAGTAGCCCAGTTCTTCAACGATAAAAGAAACCATCAAAACCACTGTCTGTTTTTGAATATGATTCATTCATTCCATATCTTTTCCGTGTGTGTTATTGAAGTGCGTAGCAGTGTATGTGTGATTGAAGTGCGTGTGGATTGGTACTGGAGAGGAACGTGCTGCTGTGTTTTTAATGCAGTCCTTTTTCTTTCGCAGGTCCGACTTCAGGTTCAAAATGTAGACAAGCCTTTGTATCGCGGGACCTACCACTGCTTCCAGTCGATTGTACGACAGGAGTCTGTAAGTATGCTGTCCCTGACTTGCAAATAGCCAAGGGGAGACCTATGAGGACTTGATGCTCCTCAATCGGTGCAGAAAGTCGTTGGCATGTGAGGCGGAGCGAGTATTTCCATCCTGCGTTAACCATGCCAACTAGAGGAACGGCAAACGAGCAGGTGACCTGGGGCAGGTTTTTCAAAACCTTTCATCTGGATCAAAGTGATCCGGATTTTGTAATCCTATATTTTGTGATCAAGATTACTTTTATCTGGACCATTTTGATCTAGTTTTTCTGAAAATGTCACTGCTGGATTACATTTATCCAGATAACAAGTAATCACGATTACGAAATCCAGTTTTTTTTTAATAGGCTAGTTCTTAATAGTTTCTGCTATTCCTAACCTGCAGTACAGACATTGACAGTTTAGCCAGCTACAGCTGCCTTGCTTGTGACTTGCTGCTTGTGCCACAAGCGCATGTATTCATATTTACTTCAGGGATGGGAATAAGACTCCAATTGCATAGCAGTTTCACCCATTCCAGGTTTTACTAAGAATTTGATTAGCCCCAGTGTATCAGTGAAACTCAGGTGTCTTAAACTCCTAGTAAAACCAGGAATGGATCAAATTGCTATGCAATGGGAGTCTTATTTCCATATTAGTTTTTTTGTTCCTAATGGTGATTATTCCAGTGTGTGTGTGATTTGGGATTGAGCACAGTTCAGCTGCCAGCCCGGAGTGTTTCATTCAATTCCTGCAAAAGAGAAGCCACTTGTGTTGCACTTCAAGGGGATTGATAAAACCTATGTTGGGGCAGGAAACTTCATATATATATATATACACATATACACATACATACATACATACATATATAATAATGTTTTGGCAGAATTTTGTTATCTTTTAAAATGTCTCCTTGTCGCTCTCCTGGTGCTATTTCCCGTTCTTTCTTTGTCAGATTCTGGGTCTGTACAAAGGCATCGGCTCCCCTATGATGGGCCTGACCTTCATCAACGCCATCGTGTTCGGGGTGCAGGGCACCGTGATGCGGCAGCTGGGGCGGGACAGCCCGCTGAACCAGTTCCTCGCGGGGTCGGCCGCAGGCACCATACAGTGCGTCATCTGCTGCCCCATGGAGCTGGCCAAGACGCGCATGCAGATGCAGGGCACCGGCGAGTACAAGTCCACGAGGAAGCACTACAAGAACTCTCTGGACTGCCTGGTGCGGATCTACAGGAAGGAAGGGGTGTGGGGGATCAACCGCGGCATGCTGACCACGCTGGCCCGCGAGGCGCCCGCCTTCGGATTCTACTTCCTCACCTACGACTGCCTCACGCGCTCCCTGGGCTGCGAGCCCGACGACCCCTACATGATCCCCAAGCTCCTGCTCGCAGGGGGCATGTCCGGGATAGCGTCCTGGCTCTCCACTTACCCCGTGGATGTGATCAAATCCAGGCTGCAAGCAGACGGGGTGGGCGGGGTGCTGCAGTATAACGGGATCCTGGACTGTGTGCAGCAGAGCTATCGGAAGGAAGGCTGGAGGGTGTTCACCCGCGGCCTCACCTCCACTCTCCTGCGGGCATTCCCGGTCAACGCCGCTACCTTCTCCACTGTCACGCTCTTCCTGATGTACATGAGAGGGGAGGGCGAGGGGGTGAAGGACTGCGAGCCGGCCCCAGCAATGCAGCAGCCGCAGCCGCAGCAGTCCAGTTTGTGACTTTCTCCTCCTCATCCTCACACGCTGCTGCTGACGTCCGCTTGATGATGTGGGAGCTCTGTTACTGATCTGGAATTTTAGGGAGAATTCTTTTTTTTTTTTTTTTAAATATGTAAGTTTAAAAGAGATAGAACTGTATAGATTAAAGTTTTAAGGCAGGTTTTTTGTTTCCTTTACAAAGCAGCTTTTTGTTTTTATTTAATTTTAATTTTTTTTTTGTAATATAGCCTTGACTGTGCTGTACAGAAATAACTCTTATTGATACGTTTCAGGGCTGTACTGCTGTTATATATATATTGTACATTTGATGTAAATGTGAAACCACAGCAAAACATAAATCGCACCCTCTCCGTAGATATAATGCTTGTTTACTGTTCATGAAGCAGCTACTGCAGTTTCCACATTGCCCACAGATCAGGGTCCATTTCGGAAGGATATTTCAAAACTTGGTTTTGAAATAAGTTAAAAATAATTTTCCTGGAAGGCAGGTTCAAGGGCTTAGCCCTGTAAGGCGATGCCGGGTGGGTGGGTGCTGCTTAATGTGCTACGCTTCCGATTTCTGAACCTGAGAAATGTGCAATCCAATATCCAAGAGAGAGCTTGTGTCCGAAAGAAAGAAAGAGTAAGCATTTGATTTGCAGATCTGTTCTAAATCCTGCGGTTTGAGATGTGGGCCAGTTAACTCAGTTTAATGAGTTTGGTTGTTGCCCAGTATATATATAAATACTTATATAAATATATTTTAATCTCCATTACTACTAGTGGACTACTCATTTCACAGCTTTATTCCACTGCAGTAATTTCTCAGCATGGCCCCGTGCAGGCAATACAAAGCCCCATTTGATGACTGTTTGAATATACATCTATTTTGGTGTGTTTTTATTTTTCTATTTGTATCTTTTTTTTGTGCTGCTACAGCTTTAAAAGGCATCAGCAATGCTCAATGTTTTACAGACAAGGTCATTTGACTGAAGAAGTGATATAAATGTGCAAACCGTGGCTTAATGAAATGAGCCGAGTCTGGAAAGCTGCACTGAAGCGGCTCTGGACTTCCGAGACACTCTTTATTTCTCTTTGCTACGGAAACAATCTTGGACAGTTCTGAGCAGATCTAGCTGGGGCCTGGTTGCTGTGACTGCACTGAACCTTTTTCAAATGGTTTGCAGTGAAACATGTTTCTAACAGCCCCAGCATGGGAGCCCCTCTTGATTCGTATCCTCACCAGCGCTGAGATCCGACGCCTGCTGAGCAATCCGGAGGGTCGGCTATTACTCTGGGAGGCTCTTTTGGTTAACCAGAACAAGGATTCATTTGAAATAAATATCTCCAGGTCTAATTACTGTTCCTCCAAAAGAAGACGGTGGCAATTTATAAAAATAACCAACAAAATAAATACTGTACAATCCAAAAAAAAAAAAAAAAAAACCTAGTCTTCCACTGAACCAGCTTTATTTCCAGCAGAAACATTGCTAACTAAATGCTTGTGTGTAGATTCATGTTCCTGAACTCGCCAGCGTTGGACTGCAGTATGGGGTGATGTTCACAGGGTATTCGGAAGCCAGTGTAGGGAACCCAGTTCAGAGAGCACGTCGATGCCTGCTTCACGGATCCGTTTCATGTGGACAGAGTCATGGTTGAAGTTCTCTGCGTTATAAGCCATGTCGGGACAGGTGCAATATTTGTATGACCTGGATTGTCTGACCCCATAACTAACGTGTGCTGCTTTGTTTTTTCATTTAAAGGGGAGGGATAGAGCAGGTCTGCTTGTTGTGGAATTCTGTGTTGTTGAAACAATGTAACCTTGTGGGATGGGTTTGTACAGAAGGGATTGCAGTGCCAGTGTGATGGAGGTGAAGTGGGTGAGGCGCTGGACCGTGTGTTTCTGCTGTCTTGTCTGTGCGGATGCCAACCTAAGCACAGCACAGCTCCTTGTACCAAAGTAATGTATGAAAATAAAATGCAAAGGGTTTTAAAGAAGTGACTTCTGTTGTCTTTATTACTACTTTTATTACCAGGGGGTCCTCATGTCAGCTGTGTCTCGGAGATGGAAAGAGTTTATTTCAAGGGTGAAGTTTACATTGCCATTCCAGATCAGAAACCCTGGCGTTGCTGGACAGGTGTCCGATTTGTAATTGATATATTGAATCTCTTCATAATACTGATTATGGGAAAGATAACACCACCAGACACATTACTGTTTATCAAGGAACACACATTCTTTGTCATGAGTCAGGTGTCCCTCTACAGTACAAGCGAAATGTTTAGTTCATATTGCTGCTTTATTGTACATTGGGATAGTTTTCCAAGAATGCCCTCTGCTGGATTTAAAGGGTAGTGAGAACGTCAGATTTTTTACTTGCATGGAGTTAAGTTTTTAATCTTATACACAGAAAGGTCAGCTATTTTGTTTTCTTTTATATGCGAGTGCAAAGGTATGCAGGATTTCTCCCCCAGAATCAAGCTGTCCTTAAAGCTAGAAGCAGATGATCACACCCTGTGAATACTGAAAAGCTGACGGAAGGGAGGAGACTGGACAATTACATGCATTCTACATGCTGACGGAAAGGAGGAGACTGGACAATTACATGCATTCTACATGCTGACGGAAAGGAGGAGACTGGACAATTACATGCATTCTACATGCTGACGGAAAGGAGACTGGACAATTACATGCATTCTACATGCTGACGGAAAGGAGGAGACTGGACAATTACATGCATTCTACATGCTGACGGAAAGGAGGAGACTGGACAATTACATGCATTCTACATGCTGACGGAAAGGAGGAGACTGGACAATTACATGCATTCTACATGCTGACGGAAAGGAGGAGACTGGACAATTACATGCATTCTACATGCTGACGGAAAGGAGGAGACTGGACAATTACATGCATTCTACATGCTGACGGAAAGGAGGAGACTGGACAATTACATGCATTCTACATGCTGACGGAAAGGAGGAGACTGGACAATTACATGCATTCTACATGCTGACGGAAAGGAGGAGACTGGACAATTACATGCATTCTACATGCTGACGGAAAGGAGGAGACTGGACAATTACATGCATTCTACATGCTGACGGAAAGGAGGAGACTGGACAATTACATGCATTCTACATGCTGACGGAAAGGAGACTGGACAATTACATGCATTCTACATTCGAGATATGCAGCACTTTCTTTGGTTTGAAAAGCAACCCAGGCTATAAAGATAGGAAGTGACCCCCAGAAATGTTTATTTCAAGTCCCAACTTCCCAGTTTCCAGCTCCTCCCGCAGTATCGCTTGCCCACAGGATTCTTCCAGTGTTGAGATCCATCACAGCCGAGCAACAGGACACACAACCTGCAGCCTCCTACGGATTGCGAGGCTATGTCAGTGGATGAAAAACAATGAAAACACCCCTAATGCTAGCTATAGCACTCCAAGACCCTGAATAATCAGGGTTCCTGACATTCTCAAAAGGAACATGGTAGCAATGCAGTTTGCCTTCATTTTTATAAAGCATTGATCACTTAACAAATAGTACAAAAAAAGCCTGGACATGGGGAAACTGTAGCTTAAATCATGCAAAATAGAAAAACACCAAATGAACACAAAGGGAAGTTTTATTTGCATTTAATACGTGTGGAAAAAAGTCTTGTCTGACTGAGTGGATGAGACCTCCAAACATGTTTCACACAGCGGATTGGGACGCGTCCCTTCACCCCCGTACAGACACACACACACACACACACACAGCGGACTGGGACGCGTCCCTTCACCCCCGTACAGACACACACACAGCGGACTGGGACGCGTCCCTTCACCCCGGCGCAGACACACACACAGCGGACTGGGACGCGTCCCTTCACCCCCGTACAGACACACACACACACACACAGCGGACTGGGACGCGTCCCTTCACCCCGGCGCAAACACACACACAGCGGACTGGGACGCGTCCCTTCACCCCCGTACAGACACACACACACACAGCGGACTGGGACGCGTCCCTTCACCCCGGCGCAGACACACACACAGCGGACTGGGACGCGTCCCTTCACCCCAGCGCAGACACACACACACACAGCGGACTGGGACACGTCCCTTCACCCCGGCGCAGACACACAGCGGACTGGGACGCGTCCCTTCACAAACTTCACAAAATGGAAAAAGAAAGGACTACAACACTAGTAAAACCATTCAGGTCTGAATCAGCTGTTCTGTTATTTCATGGGTGGTTTTCCTAGTGTTAAAACACAGGGAGCAATAAAAGGAAAGTAATTGTGTCTCTCCATACATCTAGCACCCAATTCACTGAGCTCCCTGGAGCCAAGCTGGGCTTTCAAGACAGCATCCCTGTACTTGGGGAGGGCTGACCACCAACAGTGACCAAAAATACCCATTTCTTAAAGAAAAATAAAATGAAAGGAACCTGAACGAAAAATCTAACGATAAGCCATCATGGCATTTGTCAGAAAGGTTTCTCAGTCCCACCGAAGACCAAAAAAAACAAAACAATGAAAGCCCCTTTCAACTGATACTAACCATCAATGCTTGGTTTATTACAAAACAATTGTTCTTTTCTAAGTGCTTGGTTTGAGCCCAATTCATTGGTACATTATTAACAGGTGTTGGATGGCGATGGCTGTATAATACATTGTACAAATGCAAGCGAGCACCATTTGTTGAAGTTTCTGTTTTTTGTATATGCATCTGAAAACAGGCTTGCCGTGAAATCCGTTTCAATCTGGCAGTACATTTCAGGAAAAATAAAACTAAAAGCTGTGACTAAAATGGTTTTAATTGATTAACACTATTTAAACCACATTGCTATTAGAGTCTACATGATTTCATTACAGCTATACGATACAATTATACAAAATGAGTTAACAAGAAAAGAATACAACCAAATTAGGGAGCAAACAAAAGCGATAACTTTTTACAGGAAAAAAACACACTTGAAGTATGCATGTAGTGCAGTAACTGCCCATTCTCTTCCAGGAAGATCTATTACAAGAGGTCAATCTTCAGAAGAATTCACACATAGCATTACTAAGCATATCCCCAAAAAAGTGTACAATATGCACACTTGAAAAATACAAAATTAAAAAAAGCAATATGTTTTCTATGCAGACAGGTGAAAAAGAGATTTGTTTTGTTGTGTAAATCAGTCCAATTTTGCTTTTTCTTTCATAGCACACTTGTATAAAGAATTGTCTTTAGATGCAAGGTGGTGAGTTTGAGTCCTCTGAAAATGGGCCTTTTTAGCAATTTGTTTTACAGAACAGCAGCCTGTTCACAAAACGGAACTAAAAGTGAGAAAAAGCTTAGCATCATCTTTAAAGGCTTTTTTTTTTTCTTATCTCCTTACTTATCAAAAAGTCTTTGTTAAGTACATTTCTTTTTTTTTCCTTTTTTCTTTTATTTTTTTAAAACTCTTTTCTAGAAACAATATACAAAGGGTCGGTGGTCGACTGTATTCCATGAAGATGCCGCTGTGTGCAGGGCTGGGATTCCTCCTGGACTTCACTGGTTGTTTTTGGCTTTAGCGTGTGTCAAGATGTGAGACTTCAGGTTAGTTGACTGAGCAAACTTCTTATTGCAGCCGTCGAAAGGGCACACATAGGGCCGGTCTCCAGTGTGAATCCGCACATGAGTGCGTAAATTGAAGTCCAGTGAGAACCGCTTTCCACATCCCTCGAATGTGCACTGCAGGGGAAACAAAATCAAACCCATCACCATGGTACTGCCGTCATCAAACTGCGGCATAAGCACATTGAGATCACTTAGTGCATTCCAACATGTCAAAATAAAATACCTTCAATCTAATACAAAACAAGGCTAGTCTGAAATCTTCAAAGAACCACACTTCATGAAAGCAATATTCAGCAGAGAAATGCTTGTGATGAAAGCATCTCTCCTAGTGGGAACTTGCCTGAAACCAGAACCGGTTTCACACAGGGCCCCAAAAATCTGATAGAAGTGGTAGAGTTTCCTCTTCCCTGTGAATCTTGCAGAGGAACCCAACAGCATTGTGGGGTCCTCTATATTGTGCATGCCAACGTGTTGCTGTATCTACAGTATGTTGTTGTATACTACACTTCTATTCTCTCAGGGTAGAATTACAATGTTCTTCAATGCACGGACGACCAGGGGCAGGTATGTGTTGCCTTTTTCACCCCACTTTAGCCCCAGTAATACAACATATGCCATCATCCATGACTAGGTAGCTTGTCCTGTCTGGAAATCTCTCACACAGTGCAACATTAATTTAGCAGCAATGACCGAGAGGGACACTGGCTCTTCATGTTCCCATCAATGATCAGTCCCAGTGTGTTCATGCACTGGAGGATCAGGGCCCTACCTGGAAAGGTTTTTCTCCAGTATGAACGAGCTGATGTCGCTTCAGTTTGGAGCTCTCCACGAAGGCTTTCCCACATTCAGCACAAACGTGAACGCGCGGCCCGTGAGTGTGCAAGTGCTTCCTCATGGCTGAGTTGTCCCTGAACATCTTTGTGCATCCCTGGGTGGCAAAGCAAACAAGAGCAGGAGATGACGAGATGAAGAACCGGAAAGGGCGAGTCAAGCCCTGGCAGCATCCCAGCCTCTCCGAAACCAGTACTCACCGTGCAGCTATACTGGAACGTACATAGAGCCAAAACATCACTTTCATTTCATTTGGATATTAATAGCTGGCAAGCTGACTGGCTTTTCCAATGTTCAATTATTATCTGACTTGGCTGTTAATCATCATTTATGTTGCTTAATACATACCAGAATATTGCAAAATTGAATCCCCTTACATTTACCTATTTTTCCTTGAATACATTCAGTTTTCACCCTACATAATAAATGGTGCGTCCACAAAGACAGACAGTAGAACGATAAAGCTTGTGGACAAAGCCAGCGAGACACCTGTTCTCTCTCTCACAGTAACACAGCACTCAAGCACAAAGCCAGCGAGACACCTGTTCTCTCTCTCTTACAGTAACACAGCACTCAAGCACAAAGCCAGCGAGACACCTGTTCTCTCATACAGTAATACAGCACTCAAGCACAAAGCCAGCGAGACACCTGTTCTCTCACAGTAATACAGCACTCAAGCACAAAGCCAGCGAGACACCTGTTCTCTCTCTTACAGTAACACAGCACTCAAGCACAAAGCCAGCGAGACACCTGTTCTCTTACAGTAACACAGCACTCAAGCACAAAGCCAGCGAGACACCTGTTCTCTCTTACAGTAACACAGCACTCAAGCACAAAGCCAGCGAGACACCTGTTCTCTCTCTTACAGTAACACAGCACTCAAGCACAAAGCCAGCGAGACACCTGTTCTCTTACAGTAACACAGCACTCAAGCACAAAGCCAGCGAGACACCTGTTCTCTCTTACAGTAACACAGCACTCAAGCACAAAGCCAGCGAGACACCTGTTCTCTCTTACAGTAACACAGCACTCAAGCACAAAGCCAGCGAGACACCTGTTCTCTCTTACAGTAACACAGCACTCAAGCACAAAGCCAGCGAGACATCTGTTCTCTCTCACAGTAACACAGCACTCAAGCACAAAGCCAGCGAGACACCTGTTCTCTTACAGTAACACAGCACTCAAGCACAAAGCCAGCGAGACACCTGTTCTCTCTCTCTTACAGTAACACAGCACTCAAGCACAAAGCCAGCGAGACACCTGTTCTCTTACAGTAACACAGCACTCAAGCACAAAGCCAGCGAGACACCTGTTCTCTCTTACAGTAACACAGCACTCAAGCACAAAGCCAGCGAGACACCTGTTCTCTCTCTTACAGTAACACAGCACTCAAGCACAAAGCCAGCGAGACACCTGTTCTCTCTTACAGTAACACAGCACTCAAGCACAAAGCCAGCGAGACACCTGTTCTCTCTCTTACAGTAACACAGCACTCAAGCACAAAGCCAGCGAGACACCTGTTCTCTCTTACAGTAACACAGCACTCAAGCACAAAGCCAGCGAGACACCTGTTCTCTCTCTTACAGTAACACAGCACTCAAGCACAAAGCCAGCGAGACACCTGTTCTCTTACAGTAACACAGCACTCAAGCACAAAGCCAGCGAGACACCTGTTCTCTCTCTCTTACAGTAACACAGCACTCAAGCACAAAGCCAGCGAGACACCTGTTCTCTCTCTCACAGTAACACAGCACTCAAGCACAAAGCCAGCGAGACACCTGTTCTCTCTTACAGTAACACAGCACTCAAGCACAAAGCCAGCGAGACACCTGTTCTCTTACAGTAACACAGCACTCAAGCACAAAGCCAGCGAGACACCTGTTCTCTTACAGTAACACAGCACTCAAGCACAAAGCCAGCGAGACACCTGTTCTTTCACAGTAACACAGCACTCAAGCACAAAGCCAGCGAGACACCTGTTCTCTCTCTCACAGTAACACAGCACTCAAGCACAAAGCCAGCGAGACACCTGTTCTCTCTCTCACAGTAACACAGCACTCAAGCACAAAGCCAGCGAGACACCTGTTCTCTCTCTCACAGTAACACAGCACTCACTTTGTGGGGACATGCTATCGTTCTTGGAGCGTCATCTTCTTTTATTTTTCTCGGCTTCATCCTGCAACACAAAACGAAAATCTTTGAGGAAAAAAAAAAGCCATCTACACAAAAAAACAACGAGTTAACCAATAGAAGGTACAAACTGTCTAACATTACTGAAAACGGTAATGGAATTACTTAAGAATCGAAACTGATGGTGGTACAGCTGGTCAAAACAATCCAATCTATTTGGTCAGACGGATTATTATATTGTAATTCGCTGAAGAACTTTAATGCAACAAAAACAAGCCATCTTTTAAAATGTGTTAAGCGGAGCAAATCATTTCCCCAACTGTACCTCCTCACCTTCGTGTGAAGTCACAAGTTCATATCCTGCTTGGGGTCGATAATTAGACCTCCCCTCCCCACCCATGCAAGTGTGAATGTGTGGCCCCTTCGCTAGTGGAGCTGCCCTTCCCAGTGAAGGGACAGAATAACGAAAAAGGCATTCCAGGTGAATGAACTCAAGATGCTTCACTTTTCATTTTCACAGTTACAGACCAGGCCCTCTCTGAAAACATGCACTTTGACCTGCTTTAAAAGATCGTCAGTCTGTTGCAAACATCTTTCAGTCAGAAGATGCCTCTATAAACCAGCCTGCTTTCTGTAACACTACAGGAAGGACAGATACAAACTCCTTTCCCTGTGGGTGTTGGGAAGGTGAAGACCAGTTAGCCCAGGTATTACTTGTTCAACATTAACTAAACCAGGAAGTGCAGATCTTTGGGTCAGTCCATTCAAACTTCCTAACACTGAGTGGTGGTGGGGGGGGTATAGTTTACCAGTATTCGTGAGCAGTGTTATACCAGTGTTGACCACTAGGGTGAGCACTCTCCTTAACTTCGGATATGATTGGAAACAAACTAATAACCTTCCTAGCGAGAGACCAGTATTAACAGCAGCTACTTCAAGCGTGCAGAATGTGAGGGCATGGCAATGTTAAGCCTAAAACACTGGGTGACTTCTCTGAAGCTGTATTTATTTGTATAGACGATGGACAGTATAAACATCATGAGCTGTATGTATCTGTGAAAGTGAAGTAAGTTGGTTAACTTACCGATTGGGCTCCCGTTTCACGAGGCATTCACTGCTATTGAAGGGGCTGGAAAGATAATATCCATATCTGAGTTGTCATGCCTGTCACTTGTGGGATCACTTGATTGTGAATCGAAGGATCCTTTTCCTAACCCCCTTTGGAATCCATCCCCTCTACACATACTTTAAAAGCGCTGCTTGCTTCACCCCTTGTGTGTTCTTAATTCAATTTGTGGATTACATGCGCTCACTAATATGAACATTTGAATTGGACCAGAATGTATTGCTCATTCGGATACGGCGTTAGCAAAAGGTAAGTTTAAACTCTAAACAGTTACAAATAACTTAGGCTTACAGAACACCTTCACAAGCCCATCCATTTATAATGAACAGACTACTGGGGGAACATAGTGAACACACACCACGAACACAACTATGGGACAATGCATCTTGAAGTTCAGGCCCAGATATGTGTGTGAGAGAGAGAGAGAGAGAAAGAGGGAGAGAGAGAGCAAGAGAGAGAACGAGAGCAAGAGAGACAGAGCGAGAGCGAGAGAGCTAGAGAAAAGACAGGGAGAGCGAGAGAGAGAGAGCAAGAGAGAGAGAGCAAGAGAGAAAGACAGAGAGAGAAGGACCCCAACCCAGCAACTAAACCCCATTTCTACAGCAGAGCTCATGTTCCCTGCAGGTCTCCAATCAGAGTATCTGCCAGACCCAGCCCTGCTTATACTAAGATCAGAGCTGAGCAGCTATAAAGGCCTTCTCTACATAGCCAGCAGGTGTGAAGAGTCATAACACCCCACTTCAACACCATTCACTGAACTCTCCTAACAGGTTGCAGGTCGATTTGACCCAACAGATACAAATCATGGTCTCAGTGTTTAGTGTTCCCTGGGGCTGCTTATGCACGCAGTCATTTTGTTCCAGGTCAAGAGGATTCTCTACATAAGGTGGTTAAAAGTGTCGCCTCCACAGTTCTACAATCCTTCTCCTATCATTCATTAGCTCCAGCACCCGTCCCACTCACTGCTCCCCTGAGCAGTTCCACTTTTCATTGTGTGTGCTTTGACAGAGCAGGTCAGTGACGTGAAGTGAAGAGGATACCGAAGACAGTGAAGTGTAGAAAAAGGATTGGAAAAAACCTCAAGTTACTACCTCTTTCCTCCTAGGTGTTTAGAACAGAGCCTCTCTCAAGGTCTATTGAGAATGGAAAGGTGAATGAAGCAGCTGTTTGATTGTAAGTGACAGGCGTGCAGTGGAGTAGCTGGGACTTGCTGCACTGTCCAGCATGCTGCACAGGAGACTCACCTGGCGAACTCTGCTAACTGTTTGGGGTCGGAGAGGTCGATCCCCGGGATGCCTCCTGGCGGGAGTTTCTTTCCGGTCATGTACTCTGAGTAATCGGGAGGAGAGTTCTCTCCGATAATCTGCTCTTCCACCACCGTCTCATGGTCAATGTCCTTTTTGTCATCTGCAATGGAAATCAAGGCCAGCTTTACTACAGTGAGCAATGCATTCTGGTTCTTGTGACGGAGTTGAGTATCCCATTGAGGGTGCGATCAGAAACCAAAACGGCCATCCCTAGCACAAAAGAGACAAATACATTACATTATTAAAGACTAGTACAAAAAGTAGTGGAATTCAGGGACTCAGTTTGACTCATTCCTGGTTTTACCAGGAGTTCAATATGACACTCTGTGGCTAATCAAGCCGGTTGGAAAACCTGCAGTGGGTGAAATGGCTATGCAACAGCCCTGGAATCTCGTTATGCATGACAGGGCTACCTCCTCTTAACACACTTCACTTCTGAATGGTTTTGTCACAGTACACTGCGAGATCCTGGACACAGTCTGCTGAGCCAGTCCAAACGTTATTCTACAATCCAGCCATCTGCTCAGGATGTTCCCAGGGAGTAAGAAACTGCATTGCACTTCCATGGCTCACTGGACACAAGGTAACATTTCAACGGTTTGTGACAGGAACCAAAGGTGGTTCATCAGCAGTTCACACAGGATAGGAAGAAATGTCAAGATGCGATCTGTTGAATGGATCATTATCTTTCTTCCACTTTTACCTTGTCCCCAACATGAAGAAGCAGAAGGAGTTAGCTCTAATTTGAGATACATTCAAATGAATAGAACCCCCCAATAAATAAATAAATAAATAAATAAATAAAACACAGGCTCCAGCTAAATCTGCTCTGAACTTCAGTTAACACCACATTTCACCCCAATCTGGAAGCAGCCTCTTCTGAAAATATTTAGGATTGTTGCAAAGCCTCTACAAATGACCTTTCCTGCTACGTATCAAGCCAAGTCTCCACAATCACCAGCCTCTAAAGACACTAAAGCTTGCTATTTCAGTTTGTTTGAACCACGGAGACTCATCTAGAAATATAATGCCTGAACAAACATCCCCTGCAGCATCCATAAATGAGCAGCAGTGTAAAGCCAGGGTAAATGGAAGAGAAGACATCCACTTAAATGAAGAACCCTTTTATTCAGCTTCTGCACAGCGCAGGTTTACTGGAGGGTTGCTACAGTGTTTGAACATGCATGCATGAATGATATCAGAATGGGAGCGATGCCACATGCATTACGAAGAGATAACATTCACTTTGGGCTGTCACATTCTCCATGTCATCAAAGCAATCCGGGTGAGAGATAGCCAGGACTGCTCTGGGGGATGGCTGAAATATTGAGTATACCAATAAAAAAAAGAGATTCTTCCCAAAAACAAACAAATGCAAATGTACTCCCGATCTGAACTGTAACTGCTCGAGGGAGTTAGTGAGGCAGACTGCCAAAATATTTGAGAAGATCTCTTGAGATCTATACAGTGTAGTTTCACAATCTCTTCACTGGCAAACAGATAAGAAGCCACTTGCTCTCCGTCTCCCCCTGGCTGTAGGATATGGAATATGAAGGCAGGATCACCTAGCTGTGATCCCTTACCTTGAACTCACAGATCTCAGAGTCTAGAACACTGGCATTAACAAAGCACGGTCCAACCAGACACAGCATCTCATTGCAGCGGTGTCTTCTTATAATACAGTAACAGACGCACAGCGGCCTTTCAGACAGTTCATAGAGTAAATCAATAGCAACACACTATTTCCTACTGTGTATAACCACCTGATCACTTCTTTGTGTTTAGCACACTTAAACGAAGAATTCAAGAGTGTTGAGAATTTGATTTCAGAGGCTCTGAACTTTTCTGAACAGAAATTATATTAAAGGAAACCCGACACCTCAGTCAGACACTGCATGTAGAATTGTACCAGGTTACGTTTCCTAGCTATGCAGGTTCACGTAAGCCATGGCCCGGGGCTGCTAGAATTGGCAGTTTGGTCTGTAGTTATGAATCATCAGACAACAGTCTGGATAAAAACACATATTTTAATAAACTGAAGTGCGAGGAGGACGTAACAATTGGATCAAAAACAAATGCTTGGAAGTGCAGAGAGGTACTAACACCAGCACAATACAGCAACCCCAGCTTCTTGCAACAGTTGTGATGGTGACCAAACGTGTGCAAGTACTGTTGTGTAAAAATGTAGCTTACAACGAACAGCTGCTGTTAAGAAATGTAGGACAAGAACAGCGAGAAACACAAATAAAAACACTCAAGGATTTTGTGTCGCACACGCACCATTAACAAAATACCCTGGAAACTTCAAATAAAGAAACAAATTCAGAAAGGGCTGTAATGCAGCAAAAAGCTCCATGAAACCAAGTGAAAAGGTAACCATGCCAAGCAGAAAAAAAAGTGTCAACTAAGTGAAGCTTGGAGTCCACACTAACTGACTTCTCATGTGTTGCATCTTGCATCCCAGATAGAACAGATTTAGTTACATTTAGCGTCTGAGTTTAAGGCTGATTTACTTGCACAGCAGATTCCCCAGTTAGATGATGAGCTGGTAGTATCTCTTCAGCCACAGAAGCAGGCACGTCATTTAAGAGTGCCGTTACCATTATGTAAAACACTAATGTACTACAGCAGGGTCAGCTGCTGCAGGGAAAACAAAGTTATTTCTCAAACTGACCATTTTAAGAAATGTGAAAGCAGAACACACACAAATACTTGGGTCTGTAATTGGGAAGTGTACTGCTGAGAAAAAAACAACAAAGAAATAAGAGAATGAAATGTCCTGCAGCTTATTTGATTGCAGGAACAGTCAGTAGCTCTCAGATTGTGCAAATGAAAATATAGGACAATGAGCTTGCAGTTGTGTATTTAATATGGTAAATATAGCAGAAGCAGGTCACTGCAATTTAAAACTTGCTTTTACTGAAAAATAAACAGGAACATGTAATCATAAGAGCTGCCTGTGTTACATGTCAGAACAGGACTTCACTAACACTGAGCATGACAGCTGCAGGGTGCTGTCAGATCAGGACTTCACTAACACTGAGCATGGGAGCTGCAGGGTGCTGTCAGATCAGGACTTCACTAACACTGAGCATGGGAGCTGCAGCATGCTGTCAGATCAGGACTTCGCTAACACTGAGCATGGGAGCTGCAGCATGCTGTCAGATCAGGACTCCGCTAACACTGAGCATGGGAGCTGCAGCATGCTGTCAGATCAGGACTTCACTAACACTGAGCATGGGAGCTGCAGCATGCTGTCAGATCAGGACTTCACTAACACTGAGCATGGGAGCTGCAGCATGCTGTCAGATCAGGACTTCACTAACACTGAGCATGAGAGCTGCAGCATGCTGTCAGATCAGGACTTCACTAACACTGAGCATGAGAGCTGCAGCATGCTGTCAGATCAGGACTTCACTAACACTGAGCATGGGAGCTGCAGCATGCAGTCAGATCAGGACTCCACTAACACGGAGCATGGGAGCTGCAGCGTGCTGTCAGATCAGGACTCCACTAACACTGAGCATGGGAGCTGCAGCATGCTGTCAGATCAGGACTTCACTAACACTGAGCATGGGAGCTGCAGCATGCTGTCAGATCAGGACTTCACTAACACTGAGCATGAGAGCTGCAGCATGCTGTCAGATCAGGACTTCACTAACACTGAGCATGGGAGCTGCAGCATGCTGTCAGATCAGGACTTCACTAACACTGAGCATGGGAGCTGCAGCATGCTGTCAGATCAGGACTTCACTAACACTGAGCATGGGAGCTGCAGCATGCTGTCAGATCAGGACTTCACTAACACTGAGCATGAGAGCTGCAGCATGCTGTCAGATCAGGACTTCACTAACACTGAGCATGGGAGCTGCAGCATGCTGTCAGATCAGGACTTCACTAACACTGAGCATGAGAGCTGCAGCATGCTGTCAGATCAGGACTTCACTAACACTGAGCATGGGAGCTGCAGCATGCTGTCAGATCAGGACTTCACTAACACTGAGCATGAGAGCTGCAGCATGCAGTCAGATCAGGACTTCACTAACACTGAGCATGGGAGCTGCAGCATGCTGTCAGATCAGGACTTCACTAACACTGAGCATGAGAGCTGCAGCATGCTGTCAGATCAGGACTTCACTAACACTGAGCATGAGAGCTGCAGCATGCAGTCAGATCAGGACTTCACTAACACTGAGCATGAGAGCTGCAGCATGCTGTCAGATCAGGACTTCACTAACACTGAGCATGAGAGCTGCAGCATGCTGTCAGATCAGGACTTCACTAACACTGAGCATGGGAGCTGCAGCATGCTGTCAGATCAGGACTTCACTAACACTGAGCATGGGAGCTACAGCATGCTGTCAGATCAGGACTTCACTAACACTGAGCATGGGAGCTGCAGGGTGCTGTCAGATCAGGACTTCACTAACACTGAGCATGGGAGCTGCAGCATGCTGTCAGATCAGGACTTCACTAACACTGAGCATGAGAGCTGCAGCATGCTGTCAGATCAGGACTTCACTAACACTGAGCATGAGAGCTGCAGGGTGCTGTCAGATCAGGACTTCACTAACACTGAGCATGGGAGCTGCAGCATGCTGTCAGATCAGGACTTCACTAACACTGAGCATGAGAGCTGCAGCATGCTGTCAGATCAGGACTTCACTAACACTGAGCATGAGAGCTGCAGGGTGCTGTCAGATCAGGACTTCACTAACACTGAGCATGAGAGCTGCAGGGTGCTGTCAGATCAGGACTTCACTAACACTGAGCATGGGAGCTGCAGCATGCTGTCAGATCAGGACTTCACTAACACTGAGCATGAGAGCTGCAGGGTGCTGTCAGATCAGGACTTCACTAACACTGAGCATGGGAGCTGCAGGGTGCTGTCAGATCAGGACTTCACTAACACTGAGCATGGGAGCTGCAGCATGCTGTCAGATCAGGACTTCACTAACACTGAGCATGGGAGCTGCAGCATGCTGTTTTCGATATTACAGCTGTGCACAATTAAAGGTGCAGTCACCAATTCCATGTTGAGTTCATTGCAGTCATCAGCCGCATAGATTAACCAACCAGTCAGCAGAATGAGGCAACAAACACCAAGTACAGACACAAGAAACCTGCTTGTAATGGGGTAGGTCTGGGCTTTACAACAGCAGTTTCAGATTGCACAGAGTTACTGCTACACCTGGTGGTCCCTGCTGGAAACACTGGTACTTGAGATGAAAAGGTTGAAAACCACTGGACTAAGGGAATCAATCACACCTGTGTGCAGCTGTGGGACTGGCATGGGATACTAAACACAAAGCATAAATGACTAAGATGTTTGCAGATGTACTGAGAACTGTATCCAGATAGAGCATCCAAATCAGTTGACACAATGCTGTAGAGATTCACAATAATGAGTCAGGGATACTGGATAATAACAATAATGCCACATCATCTGGCATGGAAACCAACGCACTGTGCAGTTCGCATGCAGATGATTTTACAAGCATACTACTGAAACAAATGCCCTGCTGCTGCTAGTGGCAGCTGCGGTAATTCCAACTGACAGACCAGATCAGTGTTTGATTTCACTCCTGCTCCGAGTTTGCAGCCTTTATTAAAAACAAGGCGTTTTAACAAACAACACAATCTGTTTCTCTAGAGGGTGTCTTTTTAAATATAATTTTTACGACAAACGAGCAATCTATATAATATTGTTTCGAATAATGTAGCTAGCAATACAAAATAGCACTATTAAATGACGTGTTATTAGTAACGTGCGCACAGCAGACAGCAAGCGGGAAAAGGGTATGGTACGTCAACTCTTCAGCACCTCCCTGGACACTGTACAAAATCAAACAAATTCGTTTTTAAGCGAACCAAAACAGAACAGGACTTCCATCCTGGATCATACGAAAATGCCTCACATTGCCCAGACCGAATGTGCAGTAAATATCACAATCTCTATTTTGTGTTAAAACCCGAAATACAATACAAAATGCTGAAAACAGTGTTCTGATAAAGAAATATAAAAATTATATAAATTACCGACAGCAAAGTCAATCCTTTCAATGCACAGCGCAAGCTGCCCCCTGCCCCACAGTAAACAGGTTGCTCGCTAGTGCTAACAGTGCCGGCCACTGTACTAACTACGGTCCAGTATTTCAAAAATGACGATAACGTCCATCCATACCACACAACAACTCCCTTCCTTACCACTCGAACAATATTTCATTTTCAATTCAAAGTTTACTCAAAACACACAACACATCCAATTCGTAAACGCAAAACCACGACTTCTCATCTTTAACTTGCAACGCATTTGTGTACCAACCGCGATTACTACAACACAGTTACCAACATGGGCATTTAAATGCAACTGAAAACCACACAACTGAAACTGGCCTGCGACTAGATAGTACTGTTGCAAAAAAAAAAAAAAAAAAATAATATATATATATATATATATATATATATATATATATATATATATATATATATATATATATATATATAAAATAAATAATCCACTACCAAATTAAACTTGTAAAACGTGAAAATGCATTGAAAATACAGTTCACCACAGTACTTGAGAACAAACACTTTTACATTAGAGTTTATTTTAAACACACACACACACTGAGACACAGACACAGAGAGAGACACACACACACACACTGAGACACACACACTGAGACACACACACACACACTCTGAGACACACACACTGAGACACACACACTGAGACACACACACACACTGAGACACACACACACAGAGACACACACACACACTGAGACACACACACACACACTCTGAGACACACACACTGAGACACACACACACACACTCTGAGACACACACACTGAGACACACACACTGAGACACACACACACACGTTTTTGAGATGTGTGTGTGTGTATGTGTTTCACACAGCGTTTCGTTCGCATGTGGTCTCTCCTCAGAGTGTGCTCTGGTGTAAGCGGCGCAGCTGACTCCCCTCCCCCCGCCAGCAGCCTGCCTTTCCTCTCTCAGTGAAACTGCGCCATTGCGGCCTACTCCCCGGGCCCGCAGCAGCGCGCTCGCTCCCGCACCCGCCGCCATCTTCCCCCGGCCGCATCAACGCCATTTTTTCGGGCCGCCATACTGGACCGGGGGAACATGGCGGCGCCCATCAACACATAAAAAAAAAACATGGCTTCCCTTCAAAACAAAAACATTTCATCCCGACTTCATTCAAGCTTGGACCGGGGGGACGCATCAAAAAACTCTCCCGAACCAGCGGGCAAGGCAACGACCAGAAAAGCTCGGCTGCTAAAGGCCAACGCCCTTGCAAGGCCCGCTTTGTTAAGAGTAACGAAGGAGAACACAAAGCAGAAATAAACACACACACGCTTACCAGAAGCCCACATCGTTACCGAAAACTCTCCTTCCAGAGTCTTGATTTGGACTTGCTTCTGTTCCCATTTCCTCCCGCTGGCCTCGGCCCCGCTCAGGTAGCTCTTTTTACCCGATTTCTTCCCGCTGCCGCCCCCCCCTTTCTTCATCCGCCCTCCCGAGGAAGAGCTGCTTTTCCCGGCTACCGTCACCAGCGTCTGCTCGATGTACTCCTCCTCAGCGACCGGTGCCGGGACCGGGATGAGGATCTGATCTTCATAGCCATCGTCGGCCCGCAGGTCCGAGTCGTCCCCGCCGACCACCTCCTCTCTCGTCTGCACCAGGATCACCTCCTGGTGGTGGTGGTGGTGGTGGTGGTGAACCTGGTTCGGATCGTCTGTCACTAGCGGCTGCAGGGCTATCATCGGCTGGTCGTGCTCGTCGTCGTCATCCTCCCCGACCACCGTGGTCTCGATCGTTTCCACGGGGATGGTCTCTACCTCGATCTCGTGGAGCTCGACGATCTCGGCCGGCATTTCCGAGCCGTCGGTCGTCGCGATGTAGAGCGTATCGCCCGATGCCATGTTGGATCCCCTGATTACTCTCTCTCTCTCTCTCTCTCTCTCTCTCTCTCTCTCTCTCTCTTTCTTTCGCTTGCTCGCTCTATTCGACTCCAGATACCCCCCCTCTCTCTCTCTCTTTCCCTTCCTCCTTCTTCGACAACACAAATAACTCAACTCCGGCCAACCAAATCTCGCCGCCGCTCGGTTTGCAAAGCTCGCGAGACTTGTCCTCGTCCATGGCTGCTTGTTCAGTTAAGGGAAGCTGCGTCTCTCTGCTTTGGGGCATGAGGCTTGTGAAGACACGCAGTCACACACAGCACTGTTGTGTTGTCGGTGGTTTTGAATGCCAGAAGCTTGCATTGTTTAAGATCTATCGATGCAGGGTATGCTTGGCTGGGGGTGATATTTAACCCGAGCTGAAGGACTTCACGGTTTGTTTCTCTGACTGGATGGGATTGGTGCTGAATCACAATGACCAGCACAGTGATGTACTGCAACTCAACTGACTAAGTGTAAAGACAGTAAAGTTACATATTTAATATCAGACATTGTAATGATAATTAAAAAAGGAAACTATTATTATTATTATTATTATTATTATTATTATTATTATTATTATTATTATTATATATTTTTTTTCTGGTATATTAAACATATTCTGTATGTATATATTTGGATATTTTCACACGGTAGTTTTGTTAACACAGCTTGACAATGAAAACAAAAACAAAAACAAAAAATCTGTTGTGATATTCTTGATTTGTGCTGGACCTGCACTGACAAATAATACAACAACATAACATGACCCCGACTGTCTGGTAGCATTTTACACTGTATTAAACTGCACAGCTCTCTGTAGCCCGTAATCGCCATTTGCATTTTCATGAACCATACTGGTGTATCTGGAAAGTTAGCCCTTGCGAATTAAAATACAGCCTCAGTATCTGCCATTGCAAGCTGTGCATTATAACCAAACTTTACTTTTCAGTATTATTATTATTATTATTATTATTATTATTATTATTATTATTATTATTATTATTATTATTATGGTTCATAACCGCTAACTCTGCAGCTGATGCATAGTTCACACACCCTAGTCTCTGTAAATCGCCTTGGATAAAGGCGTCTGCTAAATAAACAAATAATAATAAGTATAGACCTGACAGTTTGGCTGAGATTTGTCTACAGTGGAAAGTCAATGCCTGTGTTGTTTTTTTAAGGTGTGTGGCGTGGCATTTATTGCAAACATGAATACACTGCAATAAAAGCCTGAACGGAAACCATGCATTGTAATGTGCAGACTAGGATTATATTTTGAAAGATGACCCCCTCTCCTTCCACCCTGCACCGCGTGCAAAAGAGTTTCTATAGCAACCCACAGATACTGAACACACCGCCTCCGTTGTGATGTGTGTGTGTGTGTGTGTGTGTGTGTGTGTTTGTCTATCAACACTGCATAGCTTTAAAGAGCTCTAGGGGGAAACAAACTCAAACCCACACGACAGACAGACTTCTTTTCCATGAATGTAAAATGAGTTCCAGCGTGGCTGTTTTTGAAAAGTTTGGTTACACAATTATAGATTTATAATGAATATGTGTGAGTGGTTTACACAGTTTTTGCGAAGGGCCGCTCTTGTGTTCGAAGCCAATGTGTTCCAAAGATGAGACGCCTGATATACAATGGCACGCGGGCCCAATAGATCTACATTTAGAAATTCCTATCTCGTGAGCTCTGCTAAGGGTACACGTCATTGCAACAAGCAGCCTAGCATATATATATATATATATATATATATATATATATATATATATATATATATATATATATATATATATATATATATATATATATACACACACACACACACACACACACACACACACACACACACACACAGTTTAAACAACCTAACTATAACGAAGTTATTTTATTTTAAAAAGCGTTTGTATTCGACAAATGTCATACATTTCACCCACATATTGGTACTTTGCTGTCTGTGTTAGAAGCTGTGTTTGCGGTGTTATATACGTTGTCATGTAAACGTCACGCCCTGTATGATTTTGAATAGGAACAGCTTGATTTATTGAATGGATATTGTAGTAATACTGAATAGCCACTAGACGGTGCTGTAATACCACAACGTGATTGCACTAGGCGGGGCTGTCCCAAAAGCAATAGCCCAGTAACTAACGTCTTAAAATGAACAGGTGCTCACATCCACGCTGTGCTGATGTGCGCATTCGGGTGAAACTTGTCACAGTACGCACGCAAAAGTAATAATAACTGTGTGTTTTTGCTGGTGTTGCTACAAGTGGGATAGGACCGTGTGTAGGGTACGTTAAACTCGTAAATCTGACGGCTCCTCTGTTCAGCATATTCTACAGCACGGGTCGCAATTCCAGTCCTCGAGGGCCGCAGGGGGTCCCGGTTTTCATTCCACCGCGGCTCTTATTTTCTTAAATATTTGGTTAACAAGTCAAATCACCTGTGTTTCCCAGGTGTTAACCAGTTGCTAACTGAAAGGCGTGTATAAAAGGAATCCGGCGCTGGATGCCTGGAATTGCCTACCCCAGTATGTGCTTTTTAAACAGGGAAAGACTGGGCGCTACTGTTTATCAGTCCGTGCACAGGCTCTGTAGTCCCCCTTCGTGCTCGTCTGGATATAGCACACGTGATGCACATTAGCGAAGTCACCTTTCATCGGATCAAGACTTTACATTGAATTAGAGCTAATACAGCCTCTTCACGGGCCATGGCGCAATATTAAACTGAACCCTATTGTAAACGTGTTGGTATGTAGGAAGGGTTGCATACAGGGAGGAGTTTTCAATTCCATCACCGTCCACCTGTTTCTTCTGTAGGAGTAGAAAGAGGTGTGTCGATGGGCTCAGGATAGCGCCTCTGTCGCGCTCCGCACAGTGTCTGTCAAAGCCGCCAGGTTCAGGAGCCGGGCAGAGCAATCATAATGGGAAAGTCTGGAAGACTGGACTTCGAGTGGGTCTATACCGACCAGCCGCACACATCCAGAAGGAAAGAAATCTTAGGTACGCATGGACAACTAGCTTATGTTTCTTCTTTTTATCTGTTGTGTGTGTGTCAGTGTGTGTGTGTGTGTGTGTGTGTGTGTGTGAGAGAGAGAGAGAGAGAGAGAGAGAGAGAGAGAGAGAGAGAGAGAGAGAGTTTGATTTAGGTTTTGTTTTAACGACCATACGGTATGTTTTTGTCGTCCAGTAAAAATGATAATTTATAAACTCTACCGCAAATTCTAAGCTACAGGTGTATGTGTATAGTTGCATTTTTGTTTTTGTAGTGTTTATATATCAGATGGTTATGTCGCCCCATCCACAATGGACCGAACTGGTTTAATTTAGAAGTGCCTCGCTTTAACACGCCGGGCTGGGCGAGTCTAATCGCTGTGTAGAGGACAGATCCCTCTGCTGCTGCTTGTTTGACAAGTAAACAGTTCGAGTCTCTTTCTTCTGTTTACACTACAGTTTCAAACATTGCCAGTTTCAGCGTCTCAATATTTGAGTTTCGTTTGCCGTCCGTTTCCAAGGCATCCATTCACATTTTGTATTTTTTTTGTATGTAATTATATGTTAAAGATCCATTTAATGAGCTATTGAAAGCAATACACTCAATGACTGTGACTAAAACCACAGACGATGAAGCAACAGAGTACTCCTTTGATACCTTTGTATTGAACAGATATCACTCCTGGCAACTTAATGCTCCACACACATTTTTCTTTATTGATTAACCGCATTAATGGAAGTGGACACTAGGTGGGGCTCTACCCAGACGTGCCCAATAGGAAAGAGGTGGTTGGAGATCCTACAAATACTGTAGTAGCTGTATAACTTTCCAGTGACTTTAACGGATAGTACTGTGCTAAATCTGTGTCATAATTAAACGTGATTGTTACAGTAGTGTCTTACTTTTACAATCATTTCAAACTAGTGGTGAAACACAGCTCTGTTACCTGTGGGAGTTATATATATATATATATTTGAAACCCAGGAAATTGTCACTTAAAAGCTAGAATCTGCATTGAGGCGTGTCCCATACTAATATGAAAACTTTGACCTCCTCTGGCACTGGAATTCATCCAGATAGACGGTTATCGCCTCGTACACTTGCTGCAGCCTCTATTATTGTGTTAAAATCCACTCGTTTAGGTAAGCAGGCACAGTTTGGGGTGGAGGGTAAGGACTGTGAAACTCTATATCCAGGGTTTGTCAGGAGAAGTTTGCTTTTGTTTGAGTAACCCGTGGCTTCTATAATATTCACGTTTTCGTTCGCCATGTCCATCATTGCTGCTCATGTTTTAAACAAATGAATAGTGGCTGATTTGGAAGATGGTGAAGTCTGTGCCTGAGGTGTGCCTTCAAACCAAAAATACACAGTGGCAGCTATTCTACTAGCCTGGCATTGCTGTGTAGTGCTGCATTATTAAAAAGCAAGTGTACCTGGCCCCTTACACACTGCCACCCTGTCATGAGCCTGGCATTGCTATGTAGTGCTGCATTATTAAAAAGCAGATGTACCTGGCCCCTTACACACTGCCATCCTGTCATGAGCCTGGCATTGCTGTGTAGTGCTGCATTATTAAAAAGCAGGTGTACCTGGCCCCTTACACACACCCACCCTGTCATGAGCCTGGCATTGCTATGTAGTGCTGCATTATTAAAAAGCAGATGTACCTGGCCCCTTACACACTGCCATCCTGTCATGAGCCTGGCATTGCTGTGTAGTGCTGCATTATTAAAAAGCAGGTGTACCTGGCCCCTTACACACACCCACCCTGTGATGATTTTTTTTTTCTGTGCATTACGTACCCTTTTCCAACACAGATCAAACAGCGAGTTGTTGTTTGGGTGCATATGGAGCGTTGATGTTCTATATGAATGATCTTTTCCAGGTGCAGTGAGAGAGTTATTCTTTGGGTGCATATGGAGCGTTGATGTTCTATATGAATGATCTTTTCCAGGTGCAGTGAGAGAGTTGTTGTTTGGGTGCATATGGAGCGTTGATGTTCTATATGAATGATCTTTTCCAGGTGCAGTGAGAGAGTTGTTGTTTGGGTGCATATGGAGCGTTGATGTTCTATATGAATGATCTTTTCCAGGTGCAGTGAGAGAGTTGTTGTTTGGGTGCATATGGAGCGTTGATGTTCTATCTGAATGATCTTTTCCAGGTGCAGTGAGAGAGTTATTCTTTGGGTGCATATGGAGCGTTGATGTTCTATATGAATGATCTTTTCCAGGTGCAGTGAGAGAGTTGTTGTTTGGGTGCATATGGAGCGTTGATGTTCTATATGAATGATCTTTTCCAGGTGCAGTGAGAGAGTTGTTGTTTGGGTGCATATGGAGCGTTGATGTTCTATCTGAATGATCTTTTCCAGGTGCAGTGAGAGAGTTATTCTTTGGGTGCATATGGAGCGTTGATGTTCTATATGAATGATCTTTTCCAGGTGCAGTGAGAGAGTTGTTGTTTGGGTGCATATGGAGCGTTGATGTTCTATATGAATGATCTTTTCCAGGTGCAGTGAGAGAGTTGTTGTTTGGGTGCATATGGAGCGTTGATGTTCTAACTAGGCCCTGCCTTTCTGTTTATATTTTCAAGTGTTGTTGACAGTGGTGGTGAAGGTTAGCAAGGGCGTGACTTTTACAATTCTCTGAACGCATTCGTAATAAACTGTCAGGCATTCACACAGCAAACGTTTACTTGGCAATGGACAGAGGAAACCTCGAATATTTCAAGTTATTGGGATGGGTTTTCTTTGTTTGTGTAATCGAATTCTAAGTGTAAAATTGTTAGTATGAATAACAGTATTACAATAAGGGGCCCCTACAGCTTTCCATATGGAAGGTGCAGAGCATTGAGAGAGACACACCGAAGCAGCACTTGCTGTTCTACAGCACGGGGGGTGGGGGTGGGGGGGTGGCAGCAGTACATACTTATTAAAACACATTTTCCACATAAGGTTTTCCAGAATAGCGTTGTTCAGTTCAGCCCAGTTCTGTTGGACTTTTAAGATGACATCTAATGCGTTATTAGTTGTGACAGGGCTGTGTAAAAATGTGGGCGGCACAAATCTGTGAATTGATTGGCAGTTTAACGTTGCTGTATGTATTGACGCCCAGGACTGGCTGCTGGGGGCAGTTCAGGGAGCCTGCCTATGTTCTCGTGCGTGTGCGTGTGCGTGTATAAAATGTGTGATGTGCAGAAGTCAAAGTGTGTTGAGATAATAAAAAGCAGGGGCAGCACACCATGCTCTTCTACACAGCCTCTGAGCCATGTGTCAACATACCCGGTGATGGTAGGGTTTGTTTACAGCCAGTCAAAGTAACTAAACCTGTTACTCTGCTTTATGCACCGCAGATTTTTTTAAAGGAAGACAATAGATTGTGTCACATTACACTATTACTGAATGACTGGATTATGAGCCCTCTTGTGTGACTGTCCGTACAATGAGTCTGTGTGTGTGAAGCATGCAGAATTGTTTGTACAGCTCTTGGTTCCACATCACTGTATTCCCAGTCAATAATACTGCATGTAGGCAAAGTGGGATACAATTCAGAATGAATGTCCATCACACGCCTGTATTTCTCAACAGCCAAGCACCCGGAGATCAAGTCCCTGATGGGAGCCGACCCCCACCTGAAGTGGATCGTGTCGGGCATGGTGTTCACACAGCTGCTGGCCTGCTACCTGGTGAAGGATCTGTCCTGGAAGTGGGTCCTGTTCTGGGCCTATGCCTTCGGGGGCTGCGTCAACCACTCCATGACGCTGGCCATCCACGACATCTCCCACAACGTGGCCTTCGGCAACAAGCAGGCTCGCTGGAACCGCTGGTTCGCCATGTTCGCCAACCTGCCCATCGGCATGCCCTACTCCGCCTCCTTCAAGAAGTACCACATCGACCACCACCGCTACCTGGGGGGCGACGGGCTGGACGTGGACATCGCCACTGACTGGGAGGGCTGGTTCTTCTGCAGCCCGGCCCGCAAGCTCGTCTGGCTCATCCTCCAGCCCCTCTTCTACGCCCTGAGGCCGCTCTACGTCAACCCCAAGCCCGTCACCAGACTGGAGGTGTCCAACGCCGTGGTCCAGTTCACAGCCGACTTCATCATCTACTACCTGTGGGGTCTGAAGCCGGTGGTGTACCTGGTGGCTGGCTCCATTCTCGGCATGGGACTGCATCCCATCTCAGGGCACTTCATCGCAGAGCATTACATGTTTTCCAAGGGACATGAAACCTATTCCTACTACGGACCTCTGAACTACATTACCTTTAACGTGGGCTACCACATGGAGCACCACGATTTCCCCAGCATTCCAGGTAGCAAGCTGCCATTGGTAAGTACCATTTCAATACATTTGCGTGTGTGTGCGCGTGTGTGTGTATGTGTGTGTGTGTGTGTGTGTGTGCAGGGAGACTCCTAGACAACGCTCCACTGATAAACCCAGTGGTCTGATTGCACTGCAGCTCCTTTCTGAAGACAGTAAAGCGTGTTTATGGATAAAGACACAACAACATCAGAACATTACAGCAAGAGAATTTACACAAGTGCATTCAGTCAGGGTCCGGAGCGTAACCTCCACTGCTCAAATGAACACATTTAATAGTGAAAACTCATAAGTACGCTAGCAAAGCTTCAGAGGTCATCCATAACTATAAAACACTCAGCAGTGCTACATTTAGAAATACTGAAAGAAATTTGAATATAGTCTGTGACAAACCTTTCTTTAGAATTCTGTCTCATTGTCTTCGGTGAGGGTTATTTTTCTGTTTTCTGTTACTAAATTCCATAACAAACGATTCAGTGAAAACATTGCTAATAGAGTTCTAGTTGAAACGTATGTCAACATTGAATTAATACGTTTCCTTCAGTAGTTCTAGAGATGAAAGGGTACGTTCATGTAAATGCACAGATTCCTCGTGGACAGTTCTTTTATACAGCTACTCGTATACTGGGTGTGTTAAGTAACTGAGAATTTTTCCGCTCACTCGTATCACTGATAAAATCTGCTCTGCAGCTCTGAGCTGCTCAGGGGCAGTGGAACTGAGCGTGCTGTTAAGTGTGTTCTTTCACTGAGTTGCTCAGGGGGAGTGGAACTGAGCGTGCTGTTAAGTGTGTTCTTTCACTGAGCTGCTCAGGGGCAGTGGAACTGAGCGTGCCGTTAAGAGTGTGTTCTTTCACTGAGCTGCTCAGGGGGAGTGGAACTGAGCATGCCGTTAAGAGTGTGTTCTTTCACTGAGCTGCTCAGGGGGAGTGGAACTGAGCGTGCTGTTAAGAGTGTGTTCTTTCACTCTGCTGCTCAGGGGGAGTGGAACTGAGCGTGCTGTTAAGAGTGTGTTCTTTCACTGAGCTGCTCAGGAGGAGTGGAACTGAGCGTGCTGTTAAGAGTGTGTTCTTTCACTGAGCTGCTCAGGGGGAGTGGAACTGAGCGTGCTGTTAAGAGTGTGTTCTTTCACTCTGCTGCTCAGGAGGAGTGGAACTGAGCGTGCTGTTAAGTGTGTTCTTTCACTGAGCTGCTCAGGGGGAGTGGAACTGAGCGTGCTGTTAAGTGTGTTCTTTCACTGAGCTGCTCAGGGGGAGTGGAACTGAGCGTGCTGTTAAGAGTGTGTTCTTTCACTCTGCTGCTCAGGAGGAGTGGAACTGAGCGTGCTGTTAAGAGTGTGTTCTTTCACTTAACGCATCCACTGTAACACGTGTGTTCTTGCATGTTGTCATTGGTTACAATTGTGATAAAAATTCCACCACTTAAAAAAACATTTGCCCTGCCTTTTAAGTGTATTCTGTTCTCAAAAAAACATCTATAAAAAAGAAACACAAGGTTCAGAAAGGGACTCTGTCCCGTCCTCCACCCCCACCACTGCAGAGCTTCAGTTTGGCTGAGTGATTGAGGAGTGTTCATAAAACAAGCCCAACGAGTAACAGCCCGATTCCTCACCACCTGAGAAACTCAACAAACTGGTTGAAGGAATAATAGCATCACATTCCCCAACTGGAATGCTGCAACAATTGTGAAAGAGCAGGGACCTTTGAGAAGCTGTGAGTCCCTGCAATACAGCATGTCATAAACCTGCTCTCTCACCTTTAATAACTGTGAAAGAGCAGGGACCTTTGAGAAGCTGTGAGTCCCTGCAATACAGCATGTCATAAACCTGCTCTCTCACCTTTAATAACTGTGAAAGAGCAGGAACCTTTGAGAAGCTGTGAGTCCCTACAATTCAGCATGTCATAAACCTGCTCTCTCACCTTTAATAACCAGAGAGTTTCTCACAAGATAAGCCTTCTCTCACACACCTTCTCTAGGGTTGAGATCATGGTTTGTTTGTTGTCATATATACTAGAATTCAGTTCTCCGGGGAGTTTTCCACAAGCTAACCCTTTTCTCACACACCTTCTCTGACACATGGGGTCAAGGTCACAGCTGCTTAGCAAATCCAAGAAAAACAGCAAGGAAGCACTGGCCAAGGCACTGTGTGTAATGTGTTTTATTACATGAGCGTCGCTGTTATCTACTTCATGCTTATATTGGACTGAGATAGCAGTGGTGGGAACCAATTAAGACTTGACCTCGCTGTTCCTCCAGGTAATGTGGATTTCCTATTGGCCCAGTGCTGATGGCTGAAGTGTAATGCTGGCTCCAGAGATATGAAGTGCACAGCACACACAACAGCGACGGCCAGTCCAGTCAGTCCAGCGATTTCACGACAGCCAGTCCAGTCAGTCCAGCGGTTTCACGACAGCCAGTCCAGTCAGTCCAGCGATTTCACGACAGCCAGTCCAGTCAGTCCAGCGGTTTCACGACAGCCAGTCCAGTCAGTCCAGCGGTTTCACGACAGCCAGTCCAGTCAGTCCAGCGGTTTCACGACAGCCAGTCCAGTCAGTCCAGCGGTTTCACGACAGCCAGTCCAGTCAGTCCAGCGGTTTCACGACAGCCAGTCCAGTCAGTCCAGCGGTTTCACGACAGCCAGTCCAGTCAGTCCAGCTGATTCACGACCGGCAGTGGCTTGGTGTTCTTCTGAAGAGAAGTCACTAAATCAGAATTTGTGATTCCTCCAGTGCTTCTTTCAGCCTCAGAGTGCCATTCCTGTGCTGCTCTTTCATATTGTAAAGCAGGAATGTGAGAAACAAAAGGGCTGGGGGGGTAGAGCTGCGGTTCCTTCTCGCAAGCACCGAGCCCAGCACACATCCTCCATATCCCCATGAAAGGAACGGATGTATTAATTAAACGTTAACTAAAATGACGTCAGTCGGGTTCACTTCATACAAGAGCCTTTGTGGGCTGATAGTATAGTCTGGAAGTACAGCCAGTGGAACTAATGAGTAGTAAATAGTTATGAATAATAATAAAGTGGAAATCCGTGACCTTCACACTACGGATCAATTGAGAAATCTCATAAAACAATACACACGATTCCAATTGTAAATGTACAGTGTTACTGATGAACTAAAGCATGCTTCCATGCCTCTAATGTATTTAACTAGGCGTGTTTTATTTCTGGTTTGGTGAAGGAAGTGGAGAGGTGTGGAAAGCACTGAACTACAAAAAGCCACACAGGGTAACAGGAATGCATTGCACCTCTGAAACGGGTCATAGAGGCTCACGGCTCCTTCACTTTAAGATCCTTCAGTGCTTATTATTATTATTATTATTATTATTATTATTATTATTATTATTATTATTTGTTTATTTAGCAGACACCTTTATCCAAGGCGACTTACAGAGACTAGGGTGTGTGAACTATGCATCAGCTGCAGAGTCACTTACAATTACGTCTCACCCGAAACACGGAGCACAAGGAGGTCAAGTGACTTGCTCAGGGCCACACAGTGAGGCAGTGGTTGAGGTGGGATTTGAACCGGGGACCTCCTTGTTACAAGCCCTTTTCTTTAACCACTGGACAGCACAGCCTCCTCAGTGTGTATTTGAGATCTTCAGTGCTTATTATCCACAGTGTGTATTTGAGATCTTCAGTGCTTATTATCCACAGTGTGTATATGAGATCTTCAGTGCTTATTATCCACAGTGTGTGTATATGAGATCTTCAGTGCTTATTATCCACAGTGTGTGTATATGAGATCTTCAGTGCTTATTATCCACAGTGTGTGTATATGAGATCTTCAGTGCTTATTATCCACAGTGTGCTATATGAGATCTTCAGTGCTTATTATCCACAGTGTGTATATGAGATCTTCAGTGCTTATTATCCACAGTGTGTGTATATGAGATCTTCAGTGCTTATTATCCACAGTGTGTATATGAGATCTTCAGTGCTTATTATCCACAGTGTGTGTATATGAGATCTTCAGTGCTTATTATCCACAGTGTGTATTTGAGATCTTCAGTGCTTATTATCCACAGTGTGTGTATATGAGATCTTCAGTGCTTATTATCCACAGTGTGTATTTGAGATCTTCAGTGCTTATTATCCACAGTGTGTGTATATGAGATCTTCAGTGCTTATTATCCACAGTGTGTGTATATGAGTTCTTCAGTGCTTATTATCCACAGTGTGTGTATATGAGTTCTTCAGTGCTTATTATCCACAGTGTGTATTATTTGAGTGCTTCCTGTGACACTCCACTGATCTGCGGGAGTTCTCTGCAAGGCACTCCTCGAGACCGGCATTCATCACCAGATCTAAGCTAATGATAAACCCGTAACTATCAAACACACAATTGTGTGCAGTGGCTCCTGTAGTGTATGTGACAGAGCCCTGTTCACTGTATTAAGACAGTTAGGGTTAGTGCTGTTAAAGAGTTGAGAAGCACACGCAACAACCAGCTTATGTATTAAGGGAATGATTGGCAAAGCTGTTCTTGTATGCCAATCAGCATGACAGGGCACCTTTCATAGGGCAGTACAATAAACTGACTCAGGGCTGGTGTATGTCAGTGCTAGCTTACGTTTCAGACAAACAGGTTTTACTGCCTGAGGATGTTATGTTTAGAGAGTATCTAGTTGATCGTTCAATCTGAATTGATTTTGGATTTCCTGAGGAATGTGCTTGGTCTTCAATTTCCACTTTTTTTTTTGGTCTCGAAATCTAGTGCATGTATTTTTATGCATAATATTTTTTACTTATCTTATTAAAATGAAAAAAAAAAAAAAAAAAATAGACCCTTGTTCATAAATGTTGTCTGTGGACATGTAGCAGCATATCTTGTGGCAGGGCAGAGGACTGCCTGTAAATAAAGTGTTGGGTAATGGTGTTGGTGATGGTTGGCAGGGAAGGGGTTAATTTCTGTCCCAGCCAAATGAATGTGAAAACATGGGTTTTGTGCCTGTGTTTGCACAGCCACAGGTTTAGTGTGTGTTTTGTGGTGTGGGTGGGTGTGTGCGTGTGAAGAAATTAAAGAAAAGGTACTATGTGAACCTTCGTATTTGGTTAATGTGTAAACTGTGTGTGAATCAAGTGTTTTGAGGCTGGTAAACGGCTTAGCTGTCCAGTGTGCTAGTTAGAACAAAAAGTTTAGTCTTCACTACACAGTGTTAGAAGCTGGCCAAGATACAGCACTCGCCTGCAATTTGGACCAACAACTTTATTTTACAATAGATGAAAGAGGAAAAGACACTATACTCTTGGTATTGGAGCTAAGCTTCCAGATTATGAGCCAATAATACAGGGTGTTGGCACGTAAAGTGAGTGTGAGAGTGCGATCAGTGCTTTGAGATTGGGAGAATGCTTTAAGCAATTGAATCAAAGCTTTGGTCTCTTCCTCTGTTTCCTGGAGCTCCCAGTCCAACACGTGATCTATCTGTGATGTCATTACACTCTCTGACTGTTTCCTAATTACTTTATTATGCTAAAACAAAACTCAGTTAATGTTTAAAAGGAGGGCTGCATGCTTTATTTACTGGGTTCATGTGATTCATAGTTTCCAAGACAACGCCATGCATCTGACTGAAGCTGTCTGTTTGAACACAAACTCAAACATCCCCCAATCCAAACTCAGCACAGGGAGTTCAGGTGTGCTCAGCTGGATCACAAAGCAGAGCCTGTTTGTTGACGGCCCAGTTTGTTACACAGGCAGTTGTTGCCGGAGGGACAAAGCTTTTTCCACCTTTAGAAACCTGCTTTCCACTAAGCCCCTAGGCTAGCCACAGGCATGCAGGTGCAGCCCTGCTTGTGATCCCTGCAGGAAGAGTTTAGAATTTCATATCAGTTCCAGCTTTACGGTCTCCTGCTGAACCCCCTCCCCACACACTCTCTATTGCTTCTCCTTGGCTTTGACAAACCGCTTGTTCCTTTCAGGTGAAGAAGATGGCAGCCGAGTTCTATGATGACCTGCCGCAGCACACGTCTTGGATGCGGGTTCTGTGGGACTTTGTCTTCGATGATGCCATCGGCCCATATGCCAGGGTCAAACGCACATGCAAGCTGGTGAAAGAGGACTGAGACCATTACATTCCCCGTGTTTGCATCTGTGCGGACAGGCAGGATTTGCTATAGCTTTAGATTTAGTTTTGTTTTGCTTTTACAAAATGACAAGCAGCAGCAAATGCACGTGAAAGTGGTTGTGCAATATGGCACGTCGCTGACTCTGCACATGTCTTAGCAAGAGCTTTGCAAATCCGCACAACACAAGATCAGTTTGCACTTCTCTGTGAAATATACCATGGAGCTATTTTGAACAGTGCATGCACTGGACACTGTATTAAAAAGTTGGTCCAGCTGACGGTTTTAAAAATAAAATCCTTTGTTTTCTTTCTGTCAACTGCAATATTGCAGCACTGGTTACTGTAAATTAAATATTCTGTCATTTCCTAGATCTTTCCTTTATCAACGAGTGCACACGCACACGCACACGCACACAGTGGTACAGGTTATGAAAGTTTATCTTTACATACCCAAGTGCAACTATAGGAGGCTGTGTGGTCCAGTGGTTAAAGAAAAGGGCTTGTCCCTGGTTCAAATCCCACCTCAGCCACTGACTCATTGTGTGACCCTGAGCAAGTCACTTAACCTCCTTGTGCTCCGTCTTTCGGGTGAGACGTAATTGTAAGTGACTCTGCAGCTGATGCATAGTTCACACACCCTAGTCTCTGTAAGTCGCCTTGGATAAAGGAATCTGCTTAATAAACTTCCTGCTCCAATCCGGATTAGAATCACTGGGGCAGCTTCTTCAGGTCCAATAGATTGTGTTTCATTCACAAAAAACACTGCAAATTGCTGTGATTTGAAGACCTGGCTGAATTAACAGTGAGTTGAATTAGACACAGTGGTATGGGTGAGGTGACAGGGAGTTGAATTAGACACAGTGGGTATGGGTGAGGTGACAGGGAGTTGAATTAGACATAGTGGTATGGGTGAGGTGACGGTGAGTTGAATTAGACACAGTGGGTATGGGTGAGGTGACAGGGAGTTGAATTAGACACAGTGGGTATGGGTGAGGTGACGGGGAGTTGAATTAGACACAGTGGGTATGGGTGAGGTGACGGTGAGTTGAATTAGACACAGTGGGTATGGGTGAGGTGACAGGGAGTTGAATTAGACACAGTGGGTATGGGTGAGGTGACAGTGAGTTGAATTAGACACAGTGGGTATGGGTGAGGTGAAGGTGAGTTGAATAAGACACAGTGGTATGGGTGAGGTGACAGGGAGTTGAATTAGACACAGTGGTATGGGTGAGGTGACAGTGAGTTGAATAAGACACAGTGGTATGGGTGAGGTGACAGGGAGTTGAATTAGACACAGTGGGTATGGGTGAGGTGACAGGGAGTTGAATTAGACACAGTGGGTATGGGTGAGGTGACGGTGAGTTGAATTAGACACAGTGGGTATGGGTGAGGTGACAGGGAGTTGAATTAGACACAGTGGTATGGGTGAGGTGACGGTGAGTTGAATTAGACACAGTGGTATGGGTGAGGTGACAGGGAGCTGAATTAGACACAGTGGGTATGGGTGAGGTGACAGGGAGTTGAATTAGACACAGTGGGTATGGGTGAGGTGACAGTGAGTTGAATTAGACACAGTGGTATGGGTGAGGTGACAGGGAGTTGAATTAGACACAGTGGGTATGGGTGAGGTGACGGTGAGTTGAATTAGACACAGTGGGTATGGGTGAGGTGACGGTGAGTTGAATTAGACACAGTGGGTATGGGTGAGGTGATAGGGAGCTGAATTAGACACAGTGGTATGGGTGAGGTGATAGGGAGTTGAATTAGACACAGTGGTATGGGTGAGGTGACAGGGAGCTGAATTAGACACAGTGGGTATGGGTGAGGTGACAGTGAGTTGAATTAGACACAGTGGTATGGGTGAGGTTGACGGTGAGTTGAATTAGACACAGTGGTATGGGTGAGGTGACAGGGAGTTGAATTAGACACAGTGGTATGGGTGAGGTGACAGGGAGTTGAATTAGACACAGTGGTATGGGTGAGGTGACAGGGAGTTGAATTAGACACAGTGGGTATGGGTGAGGTGACAGGGAGTTGAATTAGACACAGTGGTATGGGTGAGGTGACAGGGAGTTGAATTAGACACAGTGGTATGGGTGAGGTGACGGTGAGTTGAATTAGACACAGTGGGTATGGGTGAGGTGACGGTGAGTTGAATTAGACACAGTGGTATGGGTGAGGTGATAGGGAGTTGAATTAGACACAGTGGTATGGGTGAGGTGACAGTGAGCTGAATTAGACACAGTGGTATGGGTGAGGTGACGGTGAGTTGAATTAGACACAGTGGGTATGGGTGAGGTGACAGTGAGTTGAATTAGACACAGTGGTATGGGTGAGGTGATAGGGAGCTGAATTAGACACAGTGGTATGGGTGAGGTGACAATATGCTCACTGTTTGAATGCAGAAATTGCCCTTCTAACCAGTAGAGGTATAGTAAAGCCTTTTAACAACATGGCATACCATGGTAAGCTATGGTAATTGCTCAGTCTAACCCATAGAAAAGGCATGGGAAAACTGCGACTTTAGTGCAAATTTACTTTGCAAAATGTTTAGGTGTCATTCCCCTCCTCCACATTTCACTGAATAGCAGGTTGATGTCAAGAGTATAAAATGAACTCTTGTAAATATTCCCTGTGAATGCCTAATGCAACGACGTACAGATTGGGTTCCATTGAAATCTAGAGAATGATCTACTAAATCGACAGTCCAGTTCAGCAAGGTTCATAATAAATGTACTTTTTAAAAATCTTCTGTAATGATGATAATATTTAAGCCAGCGTTTAGTATTTGACCCCCCTCTCAAACTGAACTGCAGTTCCGTTTTGTGGAAGCGGGTAAGGATGGGCATTGTAAGATAAACATCGTAAAGGGTGGTGCATGTATTATACCATGTTAAACATTAAAAAGGAATGAGGGATGAGCTGAAGTGTGACTCAGTCAAGTGCTTTATTTACATGTACTGTCTGCAAATGGACATTTTGCATGGGGGTTTTGAATAATGTTATTACTAATCTGCATTAATTTTATTATTAATCATTGCACGGAGGCAATAGACAGCACCAGTACCTTGCCAGGGTTTGTTCTGACTCTCTCACAGTGCGACAGGTTTCATCCCATCGCTCAGGGTCCACCTATTTTACTACAAATGATAACATCTAAATTAGAACAGTCAGACCTATCTGACGTTAGTAAATGCCATGACACAGAACACCAGGATAGCGGGTCTTTCTATCAATAGCCAGGATAGGGGGTCTTTCTATCAATAGCCAGGATAGGGGGTCTTTCTATCAATAGCCAGGATAGGGGGTCTTTCTTTCAATAGCCAGGATAGCTGAGCTGGCCCAGGTGTTTACGTCACATGAAGAAGGCTGGCTGTCGCCCAGGATACAGTGTCAACTGCAGACTCTTTTATTCTTTAGGGGTGTTGTTGGAAACCAAACAGTGCAGCTCTTTGTTAAGAAAACCCTTTCATTTCCAGAAATGCTGCAAAACCTTCGCCTTTGAAGTAAACAGTAACCAATGGGTTACAGTTCAAGGAAGAATTAAAACAGACCTTGAGAAATGCATTGTGTATGTGGAGCAACATCCTGGATGAACCGCCTGGCAGCTCAAGCCTGTACCTGTCTGGGGCTGGGCAGGGTTCTGGGTGAAGGCCAGGGGTTGTTTACTGTTAATAAGAGGAATGCAGCAGTGGCCCTTTGTTTGCTGTCATTGTTGTCACCTCTCGGTCACCTGTGCCATCTTGGATACTGATGCACCTGCCAAGCAAGCGCCCTCTATCATATATCGCAGGGGTGGCCAAAGGAGTCTCTTCCACTCCTGGTCTTTGTTATGAGTTCCAACCCTGTTCTAAAATGTTTAATGGAAACAATCCTTCCTCCACCCAGACCCTGGAGTAGTTAACGGTCTCATTTTAACTGTTAAACCTGGGGTAGAATGGCCCTGCAGGACCGTGGTTGGCCACCCCTGGTGTACAGTGTCCGATCTGCAGGTTCTGACACAGCACACAAGGCAGGGATGCTGCTCACACAACCCAGTCACACAGACAAACATGTGATGTGGTGCAGGCGTTTCTCATGCATGCCCTTCCCCTCTAGGTGTGTGTGTCTGGGGGCACTTATTATTCGGTACGATTGAGAAAATAAAGCAAGGAGCTATTTGGAACTGTGCATGCATTTTGCAATGCTGTTTGCAACAACCTAACACAGCTGGAAATGAATGATTTCGGATCAGCACACAAATTGTTTCTCCTAAATGAAGCTGTTTGCATAACAAATGAGAACAAGATGACACTGTTCACAGTTTTATTGAAATGGATTTAAAAAGCAGTGAAGATTATTTTATTATTATTATTATTATTATTTATTTATTTATTTATTTTTTTTACCAGGAAGCACTTGATCAAAAGGGGAAAAAACTTACAAACAAATAATACTTCACCCAATCCTTGCAGCCAGTAAACATTTTATTAACAACATGATCACAAATACTCTGGTGTTCTGATGTATCGTTCATAAGGTTGAAATATTCAAGAACATATTTTCTATTCTTCCACAACTAGTTCAGGTTCAAACTGTTATTTTTTTCCCAGGGATTTCAAACATTGGTGTTGGCAAAGGATTAAAAAAAACAAAAATTAAAATGTTATTAAACCAAAAATCAAACTGTACAAATGATTCCAAGGTCATGTAACTATAAAGCAAAGTGTATGTGCTTTCAACCAAAAACAAAAAAAAAAAGTACAGATATAAAATATAAACGGCTGACATAAAATGGTGTGCAACGTTTGAAAAAAAAAAAAAACATTCTAGAAAAACAGTTTTTATAACGTCAAAACATATTTAAGATTTTTTAACATTCTGCAGACTGAAAGTATCAAGCTGCAGTTTGGGTCAAGTCTCTAAAATGTACAGAAACATTTCCGAGTGCAGACGCGCATGCCTCCAGCCTCCTCTCCACCCCCCTCTCCGCACAGCTAACACACAGTGCAGACGTGCTCCTCCAGCCTCCTCTCCGCTCAGCTAACACACAGTGCAGACGCCCTCCTCCAGCCTCCTGTCCACCCCCCTCTCCGCTCAGCTAACACACAGTGCAGACGTGCTCCTCCAGCCTCCTCTCCACCCCCCTCTCCGCTCAGCTAACACACAGTGCAGACGTGCTCCTCCAGCCTCCTCTCCACCCCCCTCTCTCCGCTCAGCTAACACACAGTGCAGACGCGCATGCCTCCAGCCTCCTCTCCACCCCCCTCTCCGCTCAGCTAACACACAGTGCAGACGTGCTCCTCCAGCCTCCTCTCCACCCCCCTCTCCGCTCAGCTAACACACAGTGCAGACGTGCTCCTCCAGCCTCCTCTCCACCCCCCTCTCCGCTCAGCTAACACACAGTGCAGACGTGCTCCTCCAGCCTCCTCTCCACCCCCCTCTCCGCTCAGCTAACACACAGTGCAGACGTGCTCCTCCAGCCTCCTCTCCACCCCCCTCTCCGCTCAGCTCTCCTCCACTCCCCGCGCTTCCACAGGTATTATGTTGTGCTGATTCTACTGAGTTCTTGTCTAATGGCTGCAAAAACAAACAGGAAAAAAAAACAGAACAAACAGGATAAATAGCTTGTAATCTCCAGGTCAGAAAGCATAATCATACAAACAACATGTACACAGCGGTTACAGCTACCTAGTGCTGCGCTGATGCTCGTGTTCTCCGAGTATCGCTAGCTGTCTCTAGCAGCCGGTATTGAGGCCAGTGCTAGTCAGTAGAGCAGGGGTAGCACTGCAGTTCTGCACAGCCACTCCTGGTTTAATTTGGTGCTTCAGGACCTCGTCGGAGGTTTCAGTCATTTATTAACAATAAAGCACATGGTCTGGACAGGTGATGTCAAGGGTGACTGCGCCTGAACCAGTGGCTCTTTCAATTTGAAATCAGATCCTTCATTATTTAAAAGGGGACTGCAGAGCATCTTTCCAAGCAGGTCTTTAAGTGTTTAATCAATAGCTCTGTGTTCAATTACATAATGAAGTACCCAGCTGGAACAGCAGAAGATAATTCCACTGTTCTTGGCACAGGAACAATGCATTCTATAATATTCACAAGGCATCAATTAAGAGTGGAGGTGGAAGATTGATTCAGACGAGCTGGTAGGCAGGTAGTTGAATATTCTAAATGTAATTTCATGTTCTTTTGAATGATGTAACGGATGCTGAGTCTCCAGAGCCCTTACCATCAATGATCTCGTCCTTCACCTTGTGCAACTCGCGTACAACTTCTTCAAGGATCTCCTGGTGCACAAAACACAAAGAACAACACGAGTGTTTTCAACAAGAGAGTGTAAAATCCTTTCCTATTTACTGGAAGCCTGGCATCCTGGATTCTAAATAATCTGCTGCTATTCAACCTCAACTCGTCCTACTGAAGCCAGCAGAGAGTTTGTGAAATTCAGCTTCATCAGATCAGCAGAAAACTAATGAACGACAAGAGGCCATTAGACCCAGAAATGCTCTTCTGGTTCCTAGCAGCTGACTGATCTAAAAACTTCTTACAAAAAAAAAAATCTTAAAGGATCCCAGTGATTCAGCATCAACAACATGACTAGGTAACCCATTCCATCCCCTCACCACTCTCTGTGTGAAGAAGAGTCTCCTTCAGCAACAAGACTAGGTAACCCATTCCATCCCCTCCCCACTCTCTGTGTGAAGAAGAGTCTCCTTCAGCAACATGACTAGGTAACCCATTCCATCCCCTCCCCACTCTCTGTGTGAAGAAGAGTCTCCTTCAGCAACATGACTAGGTAACCCATTCCATCCCCTCACCACTCTCTGTGTGAAGAAGAGTCTCCTTCAGCAACATGACTAGGTAACCCATTCCATCCCCTCACCACTCTCTGTGTGAAGAAGAGTCTCCTTCAGCAACATGACTAGGTAACCCATTCCATCCCCTCACCACTCTCTGTGTGAAGAAGAGTCTCCTTCAGCAACATGACTAGGTAACCCATTCCATCCCCTCACCACTCTCTGTGTGAAGAAGAGTCTCCTTCAGCAACATGACTAGGTAACCCATTCCATCCCCTCACCACTCTCTGTGTGAAGAAGAGTCTCCTTCAGCAACATGACTAGGTAACCCATTCCATCCCTCACCACTCTCTGTGTGAAGAAGAGTCTCCTTCAGCAACATGACTAGGTAACCCATTCCATCCCTCACCACTCTCTGTGTGAAGAAGAGTCTCCTTCAGCAACATGACTAGGTAACCCATTCCATCCCTCACCACTCTCTGTGTGAAGAAGAGTCTCCTTCAGCAACATGACTAGGTAACCCATTCCATCCCCTCACCACTCTCTGTGTGAAGAAGAGTCTCCTTCAGCAACATGACTAGGTAACCCATTCCATCCCTCACCACTCTCTGTGTGAAGAAGAGTCTCCTTCAGCAACATGACTAGGTAACCCATTCCATCCCCTCACCACTCTCTGTGTGAAGAAGAGTCTCCTTCAGCAACATGACTAGGTAACCCATTCCATCCCTCACCACTCTCTGTGTGAAGAAGAGTCTCCTTCAGCAACATGACTAGGTAACCCATTCCATCCCCTCACCACTCTCTGTGTGAAGAAGAGTCTCCTTCAGCAACATGACTAGGTAACCCATTCCATCCCCTCACCACTCTCTGTGTGAAGAAGAGTCTCCTTCAGCAACATGACTAGGTAACCCATTCCATCCCCTCACCACTCTCTGTGTGAAGAAGAGTCTCCTTCAGCAACATGACTAGGTAACCCATTCCATCCCCTCACCACTCTCTGTGTGAAGAAGAGTCTCCTTCAGCAACATGACTAGGTAACCCATTCCATCCCTCACCACTCTCTGTGTGAAGAAGAGTCTCCTTCAGCAACATGACTAGGTAACCCATTCCATCCCTCACCACTCTCTGTGTGAAGAAGAGTCTCCTTCAGCAACATGACTAGGTAACCCATTCCATCCCCTCACCACTCTCTGTGTGAAGAAGAGTCTCCTTCAGCAACATGACTAGGTAACCCATTCCATCCCCTCACCACTCTCTGTGTGAAGAAGAGTCTCCTTCAGCAACATGACTAGGTAACCCATTCCATCCCCTCACCACTCTCTGTGTGAAGAAGAGTCTCCTTCAGCAACATGACTAGGTAACCCATTCCATCCCTCACCACTCTCTGTGTGAAGAAGAGTCTCCTTCAGCAACATGACTAGGTAACCCATTCCATCCCCTCACCACTCTCTGTGTGAAGAAGAGTCTCCTTCAGCAACATGACTAGGTAACCCATTCCATCCCTCACCACTCTCTGTGTGAAGAAGAGTCTCCTTCAGCAACATGACTAGGTAACCCATTCCATCCCTCACCACTCTCTGTGTGAAGAAGAGTCTCCTTCAGCAACATGACTAGGTAACCCATTCCATCCCCTCACCACTCTCTGTGTGAAGAAGAGTCTCCTTCAGCAACATGACTAGGTAACCCATTCCATCCCTCACCACTCTCTGTGTGAAGAAGAGTCTCCTTCAGCAACATGACTAGGTAACCCATTCCATCCCCTCACCACTCTCTGTGTGAAGAAGAGTCTCCTTCAGCAACATGACTAGGTAACCCATTCCATCCCCTCACCACTCTCTGTGTGAAGAAGAGTCTCCTTCAGCAACATGACTAGGTAACCCATTCCATCCCCTCACCACTCTCTGTGTGAAGAAGAGTCTCCTTCAGCAACATGACTAGGTAACCCATTCCATCCCCTCACCACTCTCTGTGTGAAGAAGAGTCTCCTTCAGCAACATGACTAGGTAACCCATTCCATCCCCTCACCACTCTCTGTGTGAAGAAGAGTCTCCTTCAGCAACATGACTAGGTAACCCATTCCATCCCCTCACCACTCTCTGTGTGAAGAAGAGTCTCCTTCAGCAACATGACTAGGTAACCCATTCCATCCCCTCACCACTCTCTGTGTGAAGAAGAGTCTCCTTCAGCAACATGACTAGGTAACCCATTCCATCCCCTCACCACTCTCTGTGTGAAGAAGAGTCTCCTTCAGCAACATGACTAGGTAACCCATTCCATCCCCTCACCACTCTCTGTGTGAAGAAGAGTCTCCTTCAGCAACATGACTAGGTAACCCATTCCATCCCCTCACCACTCTCTGTGTGAAGAAGAGTCTCCTTCAGCAACATGACTAGGTAACCCATTCCATCCCCTCACCACTCTCTGTGTGAAGAAGAGTCTCCTTCAGCAACATGACTAGGTAACCCATTCCATCCCCTCACCACTCTCTGTGTGAAGAAGAGTCTCCTTCAGCAACATGACTAGGTAACCCATTCCATCCCCTCACCACTCTCTGTGTGAAGAAGAGTCTCCTTCAGCAACATGACTAGGTAACCCATTCCATCCCCTCACCACTCTCTGTGTGAAGAAGAGTCTCCTTCAGCAACATGACTAGGTAACCCATTCCATCCCCTCACCACTCTCTGTGTGAAGAAGAGTCTCCTTCAGCAACATGACTAGGTAACCCATTCCATCCCCTCACCACTCTCTGTGTGAAGAAGAGTCTCCTTCAGCAACATGACTAGGTAACCCATTCCATCCCCTCACCACTCTCTGTGTGAAGAAGAGTCTCCTTCAGCAACATGACTAGGTAACCCATTCCATCCCCTCACCACTCTCTGTGTGAAGAAGAGTCTCCTTCAGCAACATGACTAGGTAACCCATTCCATCCCCTCACCACTCTCTGTGTGAAGAAGAGTCTCCTTCAGCAACATGACTAGGTAACCCATTCCATCCCCTCACCACTCTCTGTGTGAAGAAGAGTCTCCTTCAGCAACATGACTAGGTAACCCATTCCATCCCTCACCACTCTCTGTGTGAAGAAGAGTCTCCTTCAGCAACATGACTAGGTAACCCATTCCATCCCCTCACCACTCTCTGTGTGAAGAAGAGTCTCCTTCAGCAACATGACTAGGTAACCCATTCCATCCCCTCACCACTCTCTGTGTGAAGAAGAGTCTCCTTCAGCAACATGACTAGGTAACCCATTCCATCCCCTCACCACTCTCTGTGTGAAGAAGAGTCTCCTTCAGCAACATGACTAGGTAACCCATTCCATCCCCTCACCATTTTTGAGTTACTGCACATGCTGTTTGCACAGTGGACTATGAGTTACAGTACATAGCTCCTATTGTGCAAGTGACACAAGTAGAGGAAACCCTTCACCACACTGCAGTGTAAAAACCCTTCTATAAACCTCCTCGCTGGGACATTTGGTTTTCACCTATGAAAATGAACTCTTCTTACCTGCTTCATTCGGTCAAAATCTAAGGCATCTGTGGCCATATCATTGCTGCTGCTTACTGGTTTAACCCTGAGAAAGACAGAAGAGAAAAAAAGCCATTATACCCATCCGACCAGCCCACTGCACTGGCTGGGTATGCAGTAAAACACAGACTCCGACCAGCCCACTGCACTGGCTGGGTATGCAGTAAAACACAGACTCCGACCAGCCCACTGCACTGGCTGGGTATGCAGTAAAACACAGACTCCGACCAGCCCACTGCACTGGCTGGGTATGCAGTAAAACACAGACTCCGACCAGCCCACTGCACTGGCTGGGTATGCAGTAAAACACAGACTCCGACCAGCCCACTGCACTGGCTGGGTATGCAGTAAAACACAGACTCCGACCAGCCCACTGCACTGGCTGGGTATGCAGTAAACACAGATAAGGTCATGTGTGTGCAGGCTGTGTACTGTGGGTTAGAGTAAACCTGGATAAATAATCCATTATCTGCCAGTACGGACAAATCTATAAACTGTAGCGCCACCCCAGACATCACCTTGTGCTCATCAACTCTTAAGAATTATAAGACATTTGCCCAAACCATCACAGCACATTATCTTTGGTAAAACAACAAAAAATGATAAGAAACTGAGTGACAACTTATAGCTTTACATTATAATGCTGTCTGAGGGTTGGGAAGGTGTGGGTGAGGTATCTTTACCATATGGCCAGACTAGATTGTATCATATAATAAAATAACAATAATACAAATATATAGGCCCAGCTGACCTTTTAATAAAGGCTGATGCAGAGGATCAGTTATCAGAGTGGTTTCTCTGGTTCTGTGGGTTTGATCTTAGGCAGGTTTTACTGAAGGGCTTTGCATAGAAACCAGTTTGGAAGCAGCAGTTTCCCTGCAAGGCGATAGCAGAGTCAATTAAGCAAATTAAGCACACAGCCTCTGCTGTTTTGTATTGTGCACTACCTGCAGCGACTAACTTTCTGCTAATGGAAAAATACTTGAGTCTCATGCGATGGCTACAGCACTGCTTCATGATGTCTCCTCATTGTGAAGATGAGTGCCGTCAGTAGTGAGGTTACCCCCTTACCTTGATACCAATGAAGACCTGTCTGCAGAACTGGCTCGATCCCATGGCTTCTTCAGAGGATCTGTGGGGAACACAGTAGAAAAAGGTAAGAACTGACAAAAAGCCAAGCCCAGATTCCCAGAGCAGAGCTGATAAAAGCCCTGCGGTGAACTCTGGATATCAGGTTGGTGCTGTCTGGTCAGGACAGCAGTGAAGCCCTGCTGTGAACTCTGGATATCAGGCTGGTGCAGCCTGGTCAGGACAGCAGTGAAGCCCCGCTGTGAACTCTGGATATCAGGCTGGTGCAGCCTGGTCAGGACAGCAGTGAAGCCCTGCTGTGAACTCTGGATATCAGGTTGGTGCTGTCTGGTCAGGACAGCAGTGAAGCCCCGCTGTGAACTCTGGATATCAGGCTGGTGCAGCCTGGTCAGGACAGCAGTGAAGCTCTGCTGTGAACTCTGGATATCAGGCTGGTGTAGCCTGGTCAGGACAGCAGTGAAGCCCCGCTGTGAATTCTGGATATCAGGCTGGTGCAGCCTGGTCAGGACAGCAGTGAAGCCCCGCTGTGAACTCTGGATATCAGGCTGGTGCAGCCTGGTCAGGACAGCAGTGAAGCCCTGCTGTGAACTCTGTATATCAGGCTGGTGCAGCCTGGTCAGGACAGCAGAAAAATCTATTCATTCTGATGCTCAACTGGTTGGGCAGGCCAGGAGTGGCTGGGTAGATGCATTGATCCACAAATCCATCAGATCGGTTGATCATCACTGATGGCCAATAAACACGGGAACACAAGTTTACTGAACGAGCAGAGGCCATTCAGCCCATCAGTGCTGGTCCAGTTCCTAGTATCTGATTGATCTCAAGCTCCGTTCAGCCCATCAGTGCTCGTCCGGTTCCTAGTATCAGATTGATCTCAAGCTCCGTTCAGCCCATCAGCGTTGGTCCGGTTCCTAGTATCTGATTGATCTCAAGCTCCGTTCAGCCCATCAGTGCTGGTCCGGTTCCTAGTATCTGATTGATCTCAAGCTCCGTTCAGCCCATCAGCGTTGGTCCGGTTCCTAGTATCAGATTGATCTCAAGCTCCGTTCAGCCCATCAGTGCTCGTCCGGTTCCTAGTATCAGATTGATCTCAAGCTCCATTAAAGGATCCCAATGCTTTAGCATCAACGCTGGTATCAGAGATGCGGGAGAGACACGGCTGGGGCAGCTCCTGCAGAATCAGTGGCTTATTACCTGTAGAGTTCTGCTGGCCAGGTCCACGAGTAATGGGTGAAGGAGAGGGCTGGGATCCTCCTGCAAAACCAAGACTTGGAGTTAGCCCTACACAGCACTGGGAGCTTGGGGGTCATAATTACAATGTTATTATGCATAGTTACAATGTACTTAATGTGTAAATCTTGTTGCACAATATAACCCTAACCCTTTGATATTAATCAAAGTGCACAAAGTGAATTGATATCTGAAAGCTAATCACTCACACTTTGGCTTTCTTCCTCTTTCTTTTCACTTGGTTTGTCGGTCTGTGTAGCTGCTTTCCTTCTGTTAAAAACAAGATGTATAGTTTATGTTCACTCACAGACTTGCAGACTGTCAAACAGTCGCACGCAGAACAGACAGCTGGGAGTCACACACAACAGAACAGCACTGTGACCCAACACTGTGATTCAGAACATCATTACAGCAGAGTCACACACAGCAGAACAGCACTGTGACCCAACACTGTGATTCAGAACATCATTACAGCAGAGTCACACACAGCAGAACAGCACTGTGACCCAACACTGTGATTCAGAACATCATTACAGCAGAGTCACACACAGCAGAACAGCACTGTGACCCAACACTGTGATTCAGAACATCATTACAGCAGAGTCACACACAACAGAACAGCACTGTGACCCAACACTGTGATTCAGAACATCATTACAGCAGAGTCACACACAACAGAACAGCACTGTGACCCAACACTGTGATTCATAACATCATTACACCAGAGTCACACACAGCAGAACAGCACTGTGACCCAACACTGTGATTCAGAACATCATTACAGCAGTCACACACAGCAGAACAGCTCTGTGACCCAACACTGTGATTCAGAACATCATTACAGCAGAGTCACACACAGCAGAACAGCACTGTGACCCAACACTGTGATTCAGAACATCATTACAGCAGTCACACACAGCAGAACAGCTCTGTGACCCAACACTGTGATTCAGAACATCATTACAGCAGAGTCACACACAGCAGAACAGCTCTGTGACCCAACACTGTGATTCAGAACATTATTACAGTAGCTCAATGCACACTGCAGAGTTCATTTCCTTTTAAAGATTTTTTTTCATGCAATGCGTCTTTAAAAGGATGGAACACTGTGTAACCCGAGTACACAGGAGGAGAAACTGGTGGCTGAGTGCTGTAGCTGACAGTACAGTTTTTCACCAGCAGATGGCTCTCCAGTTAGTAATTATACATACAGTATATTACTGTACCTATTTGATACCTCAGAGGGACTTTCCCGTGTAGTTCAATGCAATTTAAACTATTCCATTTAAAAAGTTGTACTTGTATAACAGTCCTTAAGAGATTCCTTTATTACCTCCTAACATGCAGCTGCAATGTCATTATTCTTTCTATATACATTGTATATACAGTACTGTGCAAAAGTTTTAGGCAGGTGTGAAAAAATGCTGTAAAGTAAGAATGCTTTCAAAAATAGACATGTTAATAGATTATATTTATCAATTAACTAAATGCAAAGTGAGTGAACAGAAGACAAATCTAAATCAAATCCATATTTGTTGTGACCACCCTTTGCCTTCAAAACAGCATAAAGCATCAATTCTTCTAGGTACACTTGCACACAGTTTTTGAAGGAACTCGGCAGGTAGGTTGGCCCAAACATCTTGGAGAACTAACCACAGTTCTTCTGTGGATTTAGGCAACCTCAGTTGCTTCTCTCTCTCATGTAATCCCAGACAGACTCGATGATGTTGAGATCAGGGCTCTGTGGGGCCATACCATCACTTCCAGGACTCCTTGTTCTTCTTTACGCTGAAGATAGTTCTTAATGACTTTCTCTGTATGTTTGGGGTCGTTGTCATGCTGCAGAATAAATTTGGGGCCAATCAGATGCCTCCCTGATGGTATTGCATGAAGGATAAGTATCTGCCTGTACTTCTCAGCATTGAGGAGACCATTAATTCTGACCAAATCCCCAACTCCATTTGCAGAAATGCAGCCCCAAACTTGCCAGGAACCTCCACCATGCTTCACTGTTGCCTGCAGACACTCATTCGTGTATCGCTCTCCAGCCCTTCGCGAACAAACTGCCTTCTGCTACAGCCAAATATTTCAAATTTTGACTCATCAGTCCAGAGCACCTGCTGCCATTTTTCTGCACCCCAGTTCCTGTGTTTTCATGCATAGTTGAGTCGCTTGGCCTTGTTTCCATGTCGGAGGTATGGCTTTTTGGCATAAGTCTTCCATGAAGGCCACTTCTGACCAGACTTCTCGGACAGTAGATGGGTGTACCAGGGTCCCACTGTTTTCTGCCAGTTCTGAGCTGATGGCACTGCTGGACATCTTCCGATTGCGAAGGAAGTAAGCATGATGTGTCTTTCATCTGCTGCAGTAAGTTTCCTTGGCCGACCACTGCGTCTATGGTCCTCAACGTTGCCCGTTTCTTTGTGCTTCTTCAAAAGAGCTTGGACAGCACATCTGGAAACCCCTGTCTGCCTTGAAATTTCTGCCTGGGAGAGACCTTGCTGATGCAGTATAACTACCTTGTGTCTTGTTGCTGTGCTCAGTCTTGCCATGGTGTATGACTTTTGACAGTAAACTGTCTTCAGCAACCTCACCTTGTTAGCTGAGTTTGGCTGTTCCTCAACCAGTTTAATTCCTCCTACACAGCTGTTTCTGTTTCAGTTAATGATTGTGTTTCAACCTACATATTGAATTGATGATCATTAGCACCTGTTTGGTATAATTGTTTAATCATACACCTGACTATATGCCTACAAAATCCCTGACTTTGTGCAAGTGTACCTAGAAGAATTGATGCTGTTTTGAAGGCAAAGGGTTGTCACACCAAATATGGATTTGATTTAGATTTTTCTTCTGTTCACTCACTTTGCATTTAGTTAATTGATAAATATAATCTATTAACATGTCTATTTTTGAAAGCATTCTTACTTTACAGCATTTTTTCACACCTGCCTAAAACTTTTGCACAGTACTGTATATATACATATCTACACTGTAAATATAAGGAGATGGTCCCCTAGATGTTCAAGTCAAGACTTCTTTGCAAGTTGTCTGAGCCAGCTGTCTGGGTTTAGGAGCACAGTGTTTGTGGGTTTGCATGAATATAATCTTTCTTTTTGAGCATGCTTAGTAAAGCTAAGAAAGTGAGTAAAAAAGCCCTGTTGTCTTACTCTAACCTTCGTGCGAGCAGGGCGTTCATCTCCTGCATCAGCCCCCTCCTCCACTCGTTCGATTGGCCTCGTTCTTCGAGCTGCCACTGGGACTGGAGCCTCCGGAACCATCTTCAGACTAGCGGGGTGAGAGCCAGTACAGGCACAGCTCATTGCAAAGTGATGTCATTGTGATGTCATTGTGATGTCATTGCAGTCTGGTACAAGCAACTTTCATATGACATGCAAATCAGAGGATACAGGACCTCTGATTAAAACCAGCCTGTATCTTAGCCAGCACCCTAAACCAAATCATTTATAATATATAGAAAAAAAATCTAATAAAAAGAATGAAAAAATATAGCAAGTTCTAATGTGACATAGTTTCCATCTGATGCAAATTTCAGATGGCTGTATCAGATCAATACCAAAGTATATTATATTGACTATATATGTGTAGACACACACACACACACACACACACACACACACAAGGCACTAACGTGCTAACAACACGAGTTGGTATAGTGTGTCACAAGTTAAATAATCACATTAAAGGCAGCCCTGAACCTCCCTTTGAAACACACAGGGCTGTATCTGACTGCACTCGGCAGGTAAGGAGCTCACCCTCTGCACTCGGCGCAGTCTGGCTCCAGCCAGCGCTGCAGCCAGCCCCGCCCCCGGACTGTCATCACCCCCGGCAACCGGCCCTCCACCAGCCGGCAGCGGAGGGGGGGGAGGGGGGCCCGGCGGGGTGGAGGTGGAGGGGGGCCAGAGCGAGCGGGGCAGCCGCAGGGTGTCCGAGCGGGAGAGGAGGACCTGCGTGAGAACAGGGAGGGGGTCAGTCATACAGCAAGCACAGCCACTCAGCGCAGGAGGCAGTGGTTATTCCAGCCCCCCCCCCCCGAAAACAACAACACAGATGGAAAACTTCAATGTCAAATCCAGTTTAACTGCTATTGAGAAAAAAAACATGTATTTATATAAATCCATGCTAACTATAACACTGCACCCTATATAAGGAATGGCAGTTCATAGCAGGTTCGATTGATGGGATTATTGTGCTCTACATTCTCTTGAAGGATTTGTGTTCCGGGTTAGACTGTGTGGATTTCAAACACATTTTGAAAAAGGTTTGGAATCGGGAAGGCAAAGGTTTTTCATTACAGATGCATTCATGTTAAAAAAAAAGAAAAAGAAAAAAGAGCACATGATAAAAAAACACACAGACATGCATATTCACAGCAAGTATTAAAAAAATACGTATGAAAGTGTGAAATCGGTCAGGCGTCGGTAAGACAGTTACAAAGTCAGGGGGCAGCTCAGATACAAGGCTGTTATCTAAACACCAGAACCCGCGGCTGGGTCAGTGCTGCGGGGCGCGCTGCCATGCAGAAGTGCTGACCACTTCAACTCAGTCTGAACCGGGCCCATCCCAGACTGGGATTCATGTCCCTACTGAACCCCCGGTGGAGGGGCGCAGGAGTTACAGACAGGACCAGGAGCACGGTTTAGATCACAGCAGGGGTGAAGCAAGAGCAAGCCCTGCCCCTCTCCAGAGTTAGAGGTCAGCACCTACACTGCGGCGCACCCTGTGGCTCGGAGGTACTTACTGCTGTGGGACACGGCGGCGGTCAGAGGAGGAGGAGGGGGGGTCTTCTTGGGCAGGGCCCCCTCCGACACGGTGGTGTAAGAGGGGGGCGAGGATGTGAAGGGGGAGCCGGGCTGGTACAGGAAGGAGGGGAACTGGGACAGGTGGGGGGCAGCGTGAGTGGACAGGGGGCCGGTCTCAAAGGAGCCGTCGGTGCTTTTAAAGAGGTGCCGGGAGGAGGAGCAGAGCTGGTTCAGAAAGTAATCCTCCAGGTGGCTGTTCAGAGGGACACAGTTGGGCCCTGGCTGCTTGGAGGGGCCTGTAACCCTGCCGTTCTGGAGAGGGATCAGGGGCAGAGCCACCGGGAGGACAGGCTGGGGGCTGGCTGGCTTCATGGGAGGAGGCACCATCACCACCGGGGGAGAGGGGGGCAGCGATGACCAGGCTCCAGGCTTGGTGGGCAGCAGGGGAGCGTGGGAGGCTCCAAGCGGAGGGGACACGGGGACCTGCCTGACGTTGCGAGACAGGGTCCCCACACCGGGATGCACCGGGGAGAAGGCGGAGGCCAGGGAGGTGCTGAGCTGAGAGGCAGCCGGAGCGCTGCTGTGGGGGGGATCGGAGGACTGAGCTGCGGGCTGGAAGGTGCTGCAGCAGATATCACTGTCCTGGTCGCGGGACGAGGAGCGAGAGGTGACTTTAGCGTAGGAGGGGGGCGGGGCGGCCCCAGTCCTGCAGTGGCTGTACTCAGGAGGGGGGGAGTGACACTGAGAGGGAGAAGGGGACACTTTGATCTGAAGGGTGGCAACTAAAAAGACAGAAAAACAGTCAACAGAGAAAGAAATAAAATGTGAGCACAACGTCATGAGGATGGAAGAAACAGAAAATACGAAAAAAGAAGCTAAAACAGGAATACAAAAAGGCAGTAGATAGAGGTGGAATATATATATATATATATACAGTAAATATAATATGAAAATAAAGATGCTTATTACCCAAAACAAAATCAACAGGTAAATTAAACAAAGAGAAAGGCAAAACAGAATCAGCAAAGGAATCCAGCCATGGGGCTCATCCGCTCCCTCTAATCTCAGTCTTGCACTGCAGACGTAGTCTACAAATCCACCCACAGCTCAGCCAAAACCAGGCTGTGGAGATGACTTCGGACAGCCAGTCACCCTCAGAGCTTTACCACGGGGCAATTTAAAGGGCAGCTTCTATTCTACTGCAAAGGGGAACGGGTTCCGTCTGATCCAGACCAGGGTAGCATACTGACTGACTGCAGTCCCTGCCCCCTCCCCTCTGATCTCTCCCCCTCTCCCCCCTTGCTCTGGGAGCTGTGCCCCTACCTGATGTGGAAGCTCGTCGGTCCCTCTCCACCTGTGCCTGCAGTTGCTGCTGCTCCATCATCTGCCTTTAAGAAATAAGAAATCCGAAATGAAAGAATCCTCCTGAATCCCTGAGCTGGCTCTGTTACTCGGTCCTTTGTCTGACAGCAGGCTGCACCCTGATTCCACCCAGCTAATGAAGTTAAACCGCTGCACTGACGAAAAGGCACAATCCTGAAAAGGTGTAACCAGGTGTTTCTGTCCCGGCTAGGTTTCTCTTACGTACGTGGCATGAGAGGAGCTCTGTGTTGATAGTTATTGAGAGGAGCTCTGTGTTGATAGTTATTGAGGGGAGCTCTGTATTGATAGTTATTGAGAGGAGCTCTGTATTGATAGTTATTGAAGGGAGCTCTGTATTGATAGTTATTGAGAGGAGCTCTGTATTGATAGTTATTGAAGGGAGCTCTGTATTGATAGTTATTGAGAGGAGCTCTGTATTGATAGTTATTGAAGGAAGCTCTGTATTGATAGTTATTGAAGGGAGCTCTGTATTGATAGTTATTGAGGGGAGCTCTGTATTGATAGTTATTGAGAGGAGCTCTGTATTGATAGTTATTGAAGGGAGCTCTGTATTGATAGTTATTGAAGGGAGCTCTGTATTGATAGTTATTGAGAGGAGCTCTGTATTGATAGTTATTGGGAGCTCTGTGATTGAGGAGCTCTGTATTGATAGTTATTGAGGGGAGCTCTGTATTGATAGTTATTGAGAGGAGCTCTGTATTGATAGTTATTGAGAGGAGCTCTGTATTGATAGTTATTGAGGGGCGCTCTGTATTGATAGTTATTGAGGGGAGCTCTGTATTGATAGTTATTGAGGGGAGCTCTGTATTGATAGTTATTGAGGGGAGCTCTGTATTGATAGTTATTGAGTGGAGCTCTGTATTGATAGTTATTGAGGGGAGCTCTGTATTGATAGTTATTGAGAGGAGCTCTGTATTGATAGTTATTGAGGGGAGCTCTGTATTGATAGTTATTGAGGGGAGCTCTGTATTGATAGTTATTGAAAGGAGCTCTGTATTGATAGTTATTGAGGGGAGCTCTGTATTGATAGTTATTGAGGGGAGCTCTGTATTGATAGTTATTGAAGGGAGCTCTGTATTGATAGTTATTGAGGGAGCTCTGTATTGATAGTTATTGAGAGGAGCTCTGTATTGATAGTTATTGAGGGAGCTCTGTATTGATAGTTATTGAAGGGAGCTCTGTATTGATAGTTATTGAAGGAGCTCTGTATTGATAGTTATTGAGGGAGCTCTGTATTGATAGTTATTGAGGGAGCTCTGTATTGATAGTTATTGAGGGGAGCTCTGTATTGATAGTTATTGAAGGGAGCTCTGTATTGATAGTTATTGAGGGGAGCTCTGTATTGTTAGTTATTGAGGGGAGCTCTGTATTGATAGTTATTGAGGGGAGCTCTGTATTGTTAGTTATTGAGGGGAGCTCTGTATTGATAGTTATTGAGGGGAGCTCTGTTCAGTCCAGTGTGAAGCAGTGTGATGAGAGTAGGATCACAGTGATTCAGTGATTGAGTTTTGGTGCGGCACTGCCTAGGTGTGTCTGGGTGAAACCTCTCCACTTAGAGAGGCCAGCCTGAGCCCAGTTAGTCAGAGATGGGTGGGGCTTCTAATCCTGCAAACACTGTTATTAAAAAAGTCATCGACTACCAGCACCCTGCAAAGGGAAAAACATCAGAACTGGGGCTGCTTTGTTATACACAAAAGCTGAATCTCTCATAGGAAACTGGCACATACGGTCTGTGATGAATTTGTGCTGTTGCTTCATAATAAGTGGCTGTTAACTGATTGGCTTCAATGACCACACAACGCAATTGCATGATTTGAAATATGTGATGAATGGCACACAGCTCCTTGATTTAGTAAGGGACGGGAGAAAAGCTGATTGAAATGAGAGATATCCCTTATAATGCAGCCCTGTCTCGATCGTGCGGCACACGCCAGCTCACCCGCGCAACAGGATATCACAAGCTTTTCACTTCCTGTCCCACGGCACATTTACATAAGAAAAGGCCGTTCAGCCCATCCAGGCTCATCCCTTGTTAGCACACCATTCTCCCTCCTGGGGACCTCATTTAAAAGCACAGAATCTAATCTTTTGATGTTGTGTTTTAGATCTGACTATATCACCTAGTAGGCTCTGCCATGCATATATAACTCTCTGTGTAAAAAGTGCTTCCTGCCTTCTGTTCTAAACTTACTTTACACAGCTTCCATTTCACTGTGCTTTATCACACTTAGCTGTGCTTCAGCATGCTTTCACTGTGCTTTATCACACTTAGCTGTGCTTCAGCATGCTTTCACTGTGCTTTATCACACTTAGCTGTGCTTCAGCATGCTTTCACTGTGCTTTATCACACATAGCTGTGCTTCAGCATGCTTTCACTGTGCTTTATCACACTTAGCTGTGCTTCAGCATGCTTTCACTGTGCTTTATCACACTTAGCTGTGCTTCAGCATGCTTTCACTGTGCTTTATCACACTTAGCTGTGCTTCAGCATGCTTTCACTGTGCTTTATCACACTTAGCTGTGCTTCAGCATGCTTTCACTCTGCTTTATCACACTTAGCTGTGCTTCAGCATGCTTTCACTCTGCTTTATCACACTTAGCTGTGCTTTTACTATGGGTAATTTTATAAGGATACAACCAGCCAGCAATGAAACACAGAAACCAATGTGAGGTCCCTTAGCTTGCGCTCCACTCAGTTTCTAACAATAGACACAGTGTTGTCCCTTGATTACGACCACCAGGGACCAGGTGGCAGGGAGAGAGCTTTGTGTATTAGTTAGGCAGCTCATATTACCTTCTCTGCACTTCCACATCGTCTGAAGAGGGCCCATTCTGGACTTGGCGTTGGACAGCTGGACCTGGGAGAAGAGCAAGAGGGATATATACTGGGATAAGGTTATGAGTTTATATATATATATATATATACTGAACCTGGAAGACAATTCCACAGATTTACAAAATGACACGAAAGGAGGTGGAACCAGAATGCTTGTGTAAACGCACAGGGCCTTTAGAAGCCTAGGTTGTCAGAAGGTGTAAGTGGGGGGGTGATTCATAGCCTAGGCTGTCAGAAGGTGTAAGTGGTGGGGTGATTCATAGCCTAGGCTGTCAGAAGGTGTAAGTGGTGGGGTGATTCATAGCCTAGGCTGTCAGAAGGTGTAAGTGGTGGGGTGATTCATATCCTAGGTTGTCTGATTAATTGCTCGTTACAGACAACATATACTGAACGTTCCAGATGACATCGATTCCTTCATTAATTTTCACCGGTGCTAAAGCAGTGGGCTTGTCCCACACTGCCCCAGCTTTTTAAACACAGGCTGCTGATTGATATCCCTGATCTGTTGGTGGTCTTGTGGTGCTCATGATAGTTCTAGAGACTCCCACACTTGATAAGTAACATGCTGGTGTCCGTGACGTCAGCTGTTCAGAACCATCCCTCTCAGTTTACAGGCCCTCCTGCTCCCCACATGACATTCTGTGGAGACCTTCTCAAAACACTGAGCAGTGCAGTTCAAATCAATCTGCTGAGTGTTAATGAGCTAGCAGCACAGCAATGGGAGTATTCTAATCAATCTGCTGAGTGTTAATGAGCTAGCAGCACAGCAATGGGAGTATTCTAATCAATCTGCTGAGTGTTAATGAGCTAACAGCACAGCGATGGGAGTATTCTAATCAATCTTCAGAGTATTCTGGGCCCCAGTTCTCTATACAGCTCTATTAGTCAGGGTTCCCTCTTCCAGCTAGAGGCAGTTGGTTCAGCTCCAGGGAGCTGCATACTCTGTGTTTCTGGCTGTCTTCCACGCCAGTTCCTTATCCCTGAAGATATCATCTATATCTGGTTTCAAGCCATTTTCTTTGTGGATGTTTTAAAGTGCCCATTCTGCCCCCGGGGAAGGTAATTAAATGTCCTATTATTTAATACCTTCAGTGCTGCACGGATCATATCAGCTATGTTATCTCATCACCACAGCAAGAACACTGCTCAACCTCCGAGTCTGCACTCCTGCACTAAGGATGCTGCATTCCATTTAAAACAAGCATAACCCCACACTGCAGCCCACACACTGGAACCTGTTCCATTTAAAACAAGCATAACCCCACACACTGGAACCTGCTCCATTTAAAACAAGCATAACCCCACTCACTGGAACCTGCTCCATTTAAAACAAGCATAACCCCACTCACTGGAACCTGCTCCATTTAAAACAAGCATAACCCCACACTGCAGCCCACTCACTGGAACCTGCTCCATTTAAAACAAGCATAACCCCACTCACTGGAACCTACTCCATTTAAAACAAGCATAACCCCACTCACTGGAACCTGCTCCATTTAAAACAAGCATAACCCCACACACTGGAACCTGCTCCATTTAAAACAAGCATAACCCCACTCACTGGAACCTGCTCCATTTAAAACAAGCATAACCCCACTCACTGGAACCTGCTCCATTTAAAACAAGCATAACCCCACTCGACTGGAACCTGCTCCATTTAAAACAAGCATAACCCCACTCACTGGAACCTGCTCCATTTAAAACAAGCATAACCCCACACTGCAGCCCACACACTGGAACTTGCTCCATTTAAAACAAGCATAACCCCACTCACTGGAACCTGCTCCATTTAAAACAAGCATAACCCCACTCACTGGAACCTGCTCCATTTAAAACAAGTATAACCCCACACTGCAGCCCACTCACTGGAACCTGTTCCATTTAAAACAAGCATAACCCCACACTGCAGCCCACACACTGGAACCTGTTCCATTTAAAACAAGCATAACCCCACACTGCAGCCCACTCACTGGAACCTGCTCCATTTAAAACAAGCATAACCCCACTCACTGGAACCTGCTCCATTTAAAACAAGCATAACCCCACTCACTGGAACCTGCTCCATTTAAAACAAGCATAACCCCACTCACTGGAACCTGCTCCATTTAAAACAAGCATAACCCCACTCACTGGAACCTGCTCCATTTAAAACAAGCATAACCCCACGTTTTCTACGATTGCCTGTTACTGTTTCTGCTGTGATAGTTATTTACAATGTGCTGCTTCTGAAAAGGCTCCTAAGCGCTGATGTCATTTTGCGCCCCCTCTGAATGTTGCAGCTACATACTGTATAGTGTCCAATTCAAATGAAGCGCAGCACTAGAGAAAGAGAATGGAAACATATTTGTCACCCTTTAAAAGTTGACACAGTAAATTTGCAAGGTCGTTTCACAGTTTTCCTCCATGCTTTACTCCTGGGGTATACTATGCATTTACCATGGTTTACCATGCTTTTTAATATTAATTACCATATGTCTCTGGGCATTACACTGCTTCCCTATGCTTTAACATATTTTCACTGTGCTTTACTGCACTTTATGCTTTTACAATGGTACATTTTTATAAGTGAATGGCTGGCTCTTTCTTTTCCATCTCAAATGCAGTTTGACCCTTTGCTCCCTATTTAAACATCGCTGCTGCAGACACAAGCACCTCACAGTAAAGGACCAGCTTCCCAGAGCCTCATTAAATTATAATCAAAAGAAGAATTATTTCAGAGCGGTTTCAAGTCTCACCTGTTTTAACTTGGGGCTGTTGTGTTTATAAAACTGGAGACAAAAAAAAAAGAATTCTTTACCACTACAAAAAAATGAACAAACCTCAGTGTGACGTCTCTGACATGCAACAAGCTCTGAAACACAGCCGAGAACAGACCGGAATGAAATAAGCGAGACTGTCCCGGTAACGCAGAATCAGATACATCTTATATAACAGGCTGCAGAGCGATGACAACACTTATTAGATGATTGATGTACCTCTGAAAATGAATTGGAATGGAACAAATGCAACTCCTCAATGTCATGTGCATCCAAACACAATATTAACTTGCTGCTGTGTGTTTAATTCTTCATCCTCCATCGATGATGTAACGAATGAACCTGGGCACCTTCCCTCTTCTATATACACATACACACGGTACACAAAGAGACTTCATAAAGAACACAAGGGAAGCAAAATCCTGCCACACCTTCTGTATCTGAACCTGCTTCAAACCAATTCAACAATGACACATCGATATCAAACTCTTCAATAAAGTCATACATTTAAACAGAAAGAATCACAAAATCAACGATTGATTTGAAACTCTGGTGAGCAAAAGCATGAACACACAGTAACTATAACACAAGAGCTGTGAATAAATGAAGGACAATTGCAAAAGCTAGCATATAAAAAAATAAATAACATTTCCTACCAACAGTACAGTGAGAGGCAGCTAACGGCACAGACAGACAATGCAGGTAAGAGAATGGAAAGCAGTTAGTTACCTACAGGACATTCTGCAGAGGAAGAAGCGGCTGCAATGGCAAAGGCAGAAGCATTGACATACCCACTCCCTGCTGACCATTGTGTGCTCAGTGCACCCCTACCCTACACAGAGCTCTATACACCTGACTCGTTATTACAAACCACATGAGCCTCTGAGCTGGGATCAGGTTCCGCTGCCTGGAACTAATACCTCACTGCAGCAGGGCAGTGCTCAGCCTGCGTTAAATATTTCAGTGGAGGTCCTTCATCACAGAGACACAGCCTTCTCAGTGACCACGCTCTCCTGTGTGTTACCATATCCACACACCTCTGTGCTTTATCATATCCACACACCTCTGTGCTTTATCATATCCACACACCTCTGTGCTTTATCATATCCACACACACCTCTGTGCTTTACCATATCCACACACCTCTGTGCTTTACCATATCCACACACCTCTGTGCTTTATCATATCCACACACCTCTGTGCTTTATCATATCCACACACCTCTGTGCTTTATCATATCCACACACCTCTGTGCTTTATCATATCCACACACCTCTGTGCTTTATCATATCCACACACCTCTGTGCTTTATCATATCCACACACCTCTGTGCTGTACCACACTCTCCTGTGCTTTATCATATCCACACACCTCTGTGCTGTACCACACTCTCTTGTGCTTTATCATATCCACACACCTCTGTGCTGTACCACACTCTCCTGTGCTTTATCATATCCACACACCTCTGTGCTGTACCACACTCTCTTGTGCTTTATCATATCCACACACCTCTGTGCTGTACCACACTCTCCTGTGCTTTATCATATCCACACACCTCTGTGCTGTACCACACTCTCTTGTGCTTTATCATATCCACACACCTCTGTGCTGTACCACACTCTCCTGTGCTTTATCATATCCACACAGTGTTTGTAGATTTTCTAATATAGTTTACTGGTACATGCAGTACTTTGTTAAGTTCACTTGTGGCTTCCATAGATACAAGAACAATGCCAGGGCCTCATGGTGTGAACTCAGGTTATTAAGCAAGCACCAGCGAACAAATAATCTGAGATATCATTGGAACATAGCTGGCAAGGGTTACTGTTGGGGTACCATTGCACTTCCGAGACTGACAGTCTGACAGGAGGCCAGTCGTCTGAGACGTTTACATGGAAAGATCAGGGTAGAACAGGCTACAGATGCCCCAGCTGCAGCACCACAAACCAGCACCACAAACCACTAGGGTATTAAAAAAAAACAGCGGTGATACGCTTTATGAGATAAATGATGTGGCGAGATCACACAGTGATAACATGTTGCCATTGTGATGTCATCATGAACATTCTGGCTCCTCCTCAAAGCTCCAGTGTTTGTGTACGACCTGTGTAACCAGTGTGTGTGTGTGTGTGTGTTTATCACGAGTGTGTTACAAGGCCATTCTCCCTTGGTGTTGTAGAAGGGTAATTCATATAAAAGTGAGATCTATTATTCAATCTCAGATGTACTCGTGAGCCTTCACAGTGGATTCTAGTGACAGCACGTCAGGATAAAGCAGGTTATTTGAGACGGCTGTGTGTGTACAGTCCCTCCCCCGCCCCCTCTGCTACACAGAGCAGCACTGAGCTGAAACAAGAGCTTGTCCTAAAAGTAACTTCATCTCACCCTAGAGGTCCTCTTCCAATATGGAGAATAGGCTACTGAGTTTAATGAGAATGAGTTGCTGTGCAGTCACGCTCATGTTGCCCTTTGAGAACAGCGATTATCCCTATACATATATATATATATATATATATATATATATATACTGTATATATATATATATATATATATATATATATATATATATATATATATATATATATATATATATATATATACTGTGCATGGCATGGAACTGTGTAAAATCTGAGCTTTATTCAAGCCAGCAGTAAAGCTGAAAAGCTCTCCTCTCTCCTTTTGAATTTGCCCAGTTTAGCCTTTAAAATGGGAAGCACTTGTGATCCATGTCAATGCCCTGCGCCCCACTCTGATAACAATGGGAAGCACTTGTGATCCATGTCAATGCCCTGCGCCCCACTCTGATAACAATGGGAAGCACTTGTGATCCATGACAATGCCCTGCGCCCCACTCTGATAACAATGGGAAGCACTTGTGATCCATGTCAATGCCCTGCGCCCCACTCTGATAACAATGGGAAGCACTTGTGATCCATGTCAATGCCCTGCGCCCCACTCTGATAACAATGGGAAGCACTTGTGATCCATGTCAATGCCTGCGCCCCACTCTGATAACAATGGGAAGCACTTGTGATCCATGTCAATGCCCTGCGCCCCACTCTGATAACAATGGGAAGCACTTGTGATCCATGTCAATGCCCCACTCTGATTGTCACTGATGTGGACACTGTCTGAACCTCATCTCCATTGAACTTGTTGTGCTTATTTAAATCATCACATTCCTTCATCCCTGGGCTTGATTGACTGTGCCTGTTGTCTGTAGCGCCCTGCTCCTGGCATCCTTACTGCAGAGACAGTCCAGCAAACAGCACATTGGAGTTGGAAGGGCTGGTCGTATGGGGGTTTCCACAGTGCTTTAATGCACTGTAAGCCTGTCTGTGCAGGTGAATTGTCATGGTTTATTTCTAGTCGTTACAATGGTTTTCTAGTGGAGCAGTGCAATCTCTGCTAGGTGATGCACATGGCATTAACCTCCATAACACAGGAGAGATTTCCAGTGTGTTCCAGTGTGTTCTGGCTATGACCTGCGCTCTCTGTCTATGGAGAAGAGTGCTGCTGTTGCTACCGGCTGGTTGAGTGATTGCTGTAAGTGGCTGTTGAAAGGTGGTAGCGGGTGATTGTTGCTGGTGGCTTGAGTTGTCCTTTCACTATGGCTATTGTGAGAACCTGCTGGATAGGAGCTGTGGGCTAGATTTTGAAAGCTATTTCCTGCATATGGATGTGCATGAAGGCAATTATACTGATGTTAAACAAACATGGTTGATTGTTGAAAAATACAACCTAAACACATACATAAGTGGGTGTGCAGCTGGGTTATAAGACAGTCGAGTAAAACGACTGCAGGACTGCCCAAGAACAGAAAGAGGAAAGGTGTGCATGTACAGCACACTATATGTATGTATATATATATAGACACAGTGAATGCACACAGATCAGATTAAATACATGTCTTCTCTTTACAAAGGAATATATTCTGCACTTACTGCTGAGGTTGATGGTGGTGGAGATGATTGCTCTAGCACGGACTCCCTGGGCCTGTTGTCCAGGCATCTTCTCTTTTTTTAAACAAAGCAAGCAAGGTTATTTCCTCAGCTTGAGCCTGCAGAGAGACGGCAGCAGGTACTCCTTTGTCTTTGTGATGAAGGACTCCCGGGAGTCCGAGGCTGAAGCGCTCATCGGGTGGAAGCAGCGTCTGAACCGATTTCTAACAGGCAGGGGAGTCCTGGGCAGCAGAGCCAGGCCAGCAGCATTCCCCTTCTCTACAGCAGCGCTGCCAAGGACTCGGAGACTCCGGGGATATTTTGGACGTGGGCTTGTCCAATGGGGGCTCCGCAGTGAGGCAGGCTGACATCGGAGCCCCTCCACCATATATGAGTCAGGGCGGGCAGAGCCAGCGGAGGGGTGAAACAGGAGAAGAGTTCTCCTGCCTCCAGTCCCCAACCACCAGTGCAGCCTGAGAACCAGCAGCTCTGCCTGTCACTCCTCATGTCAGTGTGGAATGGGCCGGGGATCACAGTGTATTACTGAAGGGAAACCGGAACCTGGCTATCTGAAATCATGAAACACGGGGCAGATTTCCCTGGGTAAGCACACCTAACAGATGCTGACCCAAGACCTGAGCAGCGGCTCAATATCGGGCAGGGGGGTTGCACCATTGCTACTGTATTTGAAGGAGTTGTCTCGCAAATCCAAAGCCATTTAAGAGCCAACCAAAAAAAAAACAATACAATGGTGTCATCAATGAAAAACCATTTCCCATGATGTCAGCTTAAAAAAAAATGAGCTTCAATGAATTTGACCTGCTCAGTTGAGTTCATCTCAAGCAGGCTTGCAAACTAATCATGCAATAAAAAAAAGAAACATTGAATTTATCAAGCATAAACCAAGAGCCTGTTCCAGGCCGAAAAATAAATAAAAAGACGATAAGAAACGTGCTTCCAGAATTCACAGCAGAAACCTTCACAGAGATCGGTGCTGTGTGTTTCAACCCCCCTGTAATAATGACATTCAGCAAGCTGCCCGCGCTGTGACAGGGCCTGCGAGTGCTGTTCAGTGCCTCGCATTAATGAAGCTTCTCAATAGAATAGAAGAACCAGGCTCCTATTAATGAGAGCTGTACACAGGCACGCATGTGTGAAGGAAGCTGGTGATTGAGATCAGTGCTAACTAGCCTTACTGAGATCCATTAGACAATTCTCACTGGCAAATCTGCTGTCACTGCCGCGCATTACCAGAAGAGGGCACTGTGACAAACCTTTTTGGAGAGCCAGAAACCAAAATCTAGATTACTGCCCACCTCACAGCATCAGCACTCTGGATTACTGCCCACCTCACAGCATCAGCACTCTGGATTACTGCCCACCTCACAGCATCAGCACTCTGGATTACTGCACACCTCACAGCATCAGCACTCTGGATTACTGCCCACCTCACAGCAACAGCACTCTGGATTACTGCACACTTTACAGCATCACCACTCTGGATTACTGCCCACCTCACAGCATCAGCACTCTGGATTACTGCCCACCTCACAGCATCAGCACTCTGGATTACTGCCCACCTCACAGCATCAGCACTCTGGATTACTGCCCACCTCACAGCATCAGCACTCTGGATTACTGCACACGTCACAGCATCAGCACTCTGGATTACTGCACACCTCACAGCATCAGCACTCTGGATTACTGCACACCTCACAGCATCAGCACTCTGGATTACTGCACACCTCACAGCATCAGCACTCTGGATTACTGCCCACCTCACAGCATCAGCACTCTGGATTACTGCCCACCTCACAGCATCAGCACTCTGGATTACTGCACACCTCACAGCATCAGCACTCTGGATTATTGCACACCTCACAGCATCAGCACTCTGGATTACTGCCCACCTCACAGCATCAGCACTCTGGATTACTGCCCACCTCACAGCATCAGCACTCTGGATTACTGCCCACCTCACAGCATCTGCAGCGCCCTGCTCTTAAACTGTAAAGCTGTGACACTGTTACCTCCATCCTGGGTGCTCAGCACATTGAGAGCGAACAGCATGGCGTTGGAGAAGGTGGTGGCCTCCTCCTTGCTGGCGAAGTTCAGCCCGTAGACCTGCCTCGCGTCACGCCACTGATGGAAGGTGGGGGTCGCCTGGTTGTACTTCAGTCCTTTCACAATGGAATAGTTTATAACTACCTGAAATCAGGAGGGAAAGGGAAGGTGAGTCTGTGTGCTGTAACATGCGTCACACCTGGAGGTTCAAGACAGGCATTCTACTAAAGAAGCTACATTTAAACTATTTGGACCATAGTGTAAAACAAAATACTTATCATGAAATAGTAGTTAGCTAGTAGAAGCACAACTAATGTCCCTGAAAATAACTTACATAACTATTAAACTCTCAGTAGCAGTGAATTTATTAAAAGAGATGTAATAAGTATTGACACATGGTTTGACTTGAACTCTTTCTCAATGTCATAAGACTTGAGAAAGACTTCTGCAAATGTTTTGACTAGAATTGAAGACATTGAGAAAGACTTCTAGTCAAAACATTTGCACATTGTGAAAGACTTCTGGTCGAAATGTTTTGCAGAATCATGGACACTGAGACAGACTTCTTTTGGAAACGTCTCCTTGCTTATTGAGTTTCTAAACCCCCTCAGTAGGGGGCGCCCCAGTGTCCCAGTGCCACCGCTCACTTGCTGGTCCTGCAGCTTGACCCCCACCACACGGAAGGTGTTGTTGGCAGTGTTGTGGTAGATGTTGATCCGGCTGAACCCCTGCTGGCCCGGTTTGATTGGCACCCATTTCTTACTGGTATCATCGTAGACCATGACAGAGGCCCGAGCCTGGCAAATACTCTGCTCACTGGAGGAGAGAGAAGAGAGGAGAGGAGAGAGGAGAACATGAGACACGGCCCGTCACTATTATATTAAAATAAAGCAAAGCATCACGACAGCCTGAGCATAAGATATGCTATACATGGCTGTGTGCATTAACCATCAGTCATCACTTGATTTATGTACCCCTATTAAAAGCTAGACTAGGCTGTTTCGTTATACCATGTCTTATACCTTCATGAATCCTGGAACAGCTTTTGTGTAGCACAGGATAATAACACAGAGCAGGTACATAAAGGATAACCCCTTTGTAAAATGATAGTGCCTGGACCTGCTGCAGGGAGCTGTCTTTAATGACTTCTTGTCGTCTGTACCACACTAGCCCGTGCTTTACCATGCTTTACAACGCTTACCATGATTTCCCTATGCTCTGTGTAACAGGCAGTGTTGTGTGATGGAGAGGTAGACAGAGATGTTACGACACGGCCAGGAAAACCACGAAACCAGAAGCGTTCTGGAATGAACACAGAACATTGTAAATAAACCTCCAGAGTGGGAACACAGCGTGACCAATGCACTAATGAAACATGCAAAAACAGACTGAGCTGTCGCTTGGCAAGCAGGGCAGTCTGAAATACATTCACAGAAGAAGCAGAAGGAAAGAAACTAGAAGCAACAGAAGAGGAAGGAATGTGCAGTGTTTACTGCATGTACAGAATCAAACCGTTCTGGAATCAGAAGAGGAAGGAATGCGCAGTGTTTACTGCATGTACAGAATCAAACCGCTCTGGAATCAGAAGAGGAAGGAATGCGCAGTGTTTACTGCACGTACAGAATCAAACCGCTCTGGAATCAGAAGAGGAAGGAATGCGCAGTGTTTACTGCACGTACAGAATCAAACCGTTCTGGAATCAGAAGAGGAAGGAATGCGCAGTGTTTACTGCACGTACAGAATCAAACCGCTCTGGAATCAGAAGAGGAAGGAATGCGCAGTGTTTACTGCACGTACAGAATCAAACCGTTCTGGAATCAGAAGAGGAAGGAATGCGCAGTGTTTACTGCATGTACAGAATCAAACCGTTCTGGAATCAGAAGAGGAAGGAATGCGCAGTGTTTACTGCATGTACAGAATCAAACCGCTCTGGAATCAGAAGAGGAAGGAATGTGCAGTGTTTACTGCACGTACAGAATCAAACCGTTCTGGAATCGGAAGAGGAAACAAACAGTTTGTCAACTGAGAGTTTTGAAAGCTTTGGTTTTGCTCTGTTGCGTGGGCATGTTTTCTGAAAAAAAGTTTTGTTTTTTTTAAACGGAAGAGCACAGGAAATGCAGTTAGACAGTAACTCAGAAATCACATTTAGCCATTGGTCAGAATAAAACTGCATTCAAAACAGTTTTAAAATTATAAGGCAACTATATATGTTTTGATCATAGAATGTTGAATTTAGGCAACAAAATACAAAAAAAGGCAGAGCTAGGAAACTGCTGAGGATAGTTTCATGAGGGCATTCGCGAGACTGTACACTGTATACACTGTATTTACTGCAGTGAATTCGCGAGACTGTACACTGTATACACTGTATTTACTGCAGTGAATTTTGGGCACAGATTTTGAACAAAAAAAACAAACTTGTGAGTCTCTTGATACTCTTGACTGTTGCTCAGCTGAATTCAATCTTAAATGCGGACCCTGTAAACCACACAGCACGACTAAGAATAACCAGCCCACAGCTCGACTAGCTTCAAGGCTGCTGGTACCCAGATGCACCTCAGTAAGTAAAGATACACTGAGCAGGAGACAGGAAACCACACTGCTGTGGAGGGACCTGCACGCTGCAGCAGCACACACTTCTGGATCGCTGTCCGTCACACGACCGATTCATTGATTATGTAAATAAGATCCTTGTCATGTATTCTGTATATCAAATCTCTACACCCTGCAGTCGAGCTCCATCCCCACTGGACTGGTCATTCAGCCCTCCTCTTAGAAACGCTGACCACAGCATCTTTGCAGTTTTCCCACGTGGTTATACTATGCATTTACCATAGTTCACCCTGGTTTGCCATGTTTATTAATAGGACTCTGATGGGAAAATACATCAGAAAACAGATCGCATATAGCAGAACAGCAAGGCGTATTTAAATATACGACACTAATACAATTTTGAACGCACAGAGAGATTTAGTTACTCAGTTTTAATAAAATGGTTCATGTTCTGCTCTCTGATACAGGATGTTTTTTTTGGTATGATTGTTTCTGAGGGTGCAGATCAGTGCAGGAGACAGACACACAGTCCTGGAAGAGGGATTCCTCAAGGAGCAGGCTGTGTGTGGACGAGGCTTTGATCTCCAGTTTTGCATTGGGAGGTTTGGGGCAGCCACACTGCTGATAGACAGCATCGGCGTGCTACCACCAGTAAAATCCCAAACTTCTAATCTGTCTTTAACACAGGCGGAGGCATTGGCTGACACATCTGCCAACTTGAAAGATACGGGCAAACTGGAAAAGGGAGCTGTTGTGAACAAAATCAAAATGTACCCAGGGGCATAATCTAAGGGAAATGTCATTTCTGATCAAATGTTATGTAAACATTTGCACGGGAAAAAAATTCTGAATCACTGTTAAACCAAAGTGTCAGTGAAATGATTCATTTTCATGTGACACCACCTGTAACTGAACTTTACAGAGAGAATCATAGAACACAGCCGTGTACCAGCTATTAGGACCAATAAAATACCCACTATTGAACTTGACCCTGAGAATTGCAGAATACAGTGTGAAGCCAATATCTCGATGTGTTAGGTCTTAAAAAGTCACATGACCCCGACATGGCAGCTATCATAGACGACAGGTGAAAGTGAAGGGGGCTGTTAGGTATTCACTGAAAAGATGAAGTAATCTGAAATTCTATATGGATATTAGCATCAGATGTGCAGATTAATACAAGCTCCACTCACAGGGATGCTTAATAATAGGATTATTATATATGAGCATTAGAAAAACAATACATGTTATAACAATATAATAAAGTATGTCATAATACCCACTTTCAGAATCAGTCAATACTGTCTGATAACCGTCAGTTAGTCATATCAAGATAAGACCACTTCTTGCACTGTGATAATCAATAATGCACAGGACCTTTTTTTATTATTTTACTGGAAGCCTACGGGCTGCACAACAGTAAAAAGAAAAGTCAAAAAAAATAAAATGCATGCTGTGAAATCTCGACTGCCGGTCAGACTTCTCAAAAGTGCAGTGAAAATGTTACTTACCGAGGTGCCATTGTGCCCTGTACCGCTGGCAAACACTTCCTCTAGAAGGGGAATACCATGTGTATAGATAGATATAGATATAGCTTATGGAGAACTACAAGCAGAGCTGAAGATCACTCACAGACCTTGAGCTTATTGGAAGGATGTGGCTATTGAAGCCTAGCTTTACTTTGTTAAAAAAAAAAAATGTATTATTAAAAGACAGGAAACACAACAGGAAACATGTCATGGTTAAAAACCAAAACTATAGGTTCAAGAAGCGTGTTAAACACTCTGTGCTCATTCGAACAGCACCAGCTTCACTGCATGTCTCTTAACTTCAGCACTATTTTCATGAGACCAAATCTCAAAGGCCAGGGTTAGAAACTCACACGAGCCCTGCTGCTGCACCCAGTCCTGGGTTTAGAAACTCACAAAAGCCCTGCTGCTGCACCCAGTCCTGGGTTTAGAAACTCACACGAGCCCTGCTGCTGCACCCAGTCCTGGGTTTAGAAACTCACACGAGCCCTGCTGCTGCACCCAGTCCTGGGTTTAGAAACTCAACTCAATAAAATCTATTATTAATATTGAAATGATCAGGAGCCAGGAGTTTGAGCAGGGTTAGAAACTCTCACAAGCCCTGCTGCTGCACCCAGTCCTGGGTTTAGAAACTCAACTCAATAAAATCTATTATTAATATTGAAATGATCAGGAGCCAGGAGTTTGAGCAGGGTTAGAAACTCACACAAGCCCTGCTGCTGCACCCAGTCCTGGGTTTAGAAACTCAACTCAATAAAATCTATTATTAATATTGAAATGATCAGGAGCCAGGAGTTTGAGCAGGGTTAGAAACTCACACGAGCCCTGCTGCTGCACCCAGTCCTGGGTTTAGAAACTCAACTCAATAAAATCTATTATTAATATTGAAATGATCAGGAGCCAGGAGTTTGAGCAGGGTTAGAAACTCACACGAGCCCTGCTGCTGCACCCAGTCCTGGGTTTAGAAACTCAACTCAATAAAATCTATTATTAATATTGAAATGATCAGGAGCCAGGAGTTTGAGCAGGGTTAGAAACTCTCACTAGCCCTGCTGCTGCTGCTCCCATCAATTCATTATATTATTTCAAGGATTCCGTATCCAGGAGTTTGAGCAACCTCTGTTAAATTGTTCCTTCCCTTATAGCTGCAAGAACAACTCCTAACAGTCAACCTGCAGATGCAGACGGGACTCATTCAAGTGTCAGTTCTTTCAGAGCAGATTTAGCTAGGGCCTGATTGTTCAAAGTCCTGGCACCTGTTCATTTCAATAATATACATACACAAGGTTGAGTTTCTAAACCCAGGACTGTGAGCAGGGCGACTGGAAGCTTCTAACCCTGCCTGAACTTCAGCCAACTTTCACATCCCTCTGTTCTTTTTTTATTTGTTTTTGCAAAGGTTTGTTCTTCTCCACTATCACATCTCCAATGTTCTCCTGATATAGGCAGTTACATTGTAACAAAGACAAACTGTAACACAGACTTGCTTACCGATTCCTGTCATGGGACAACCATGCACCAGAACCTTGTCAGGTGAGGAGACGAGGGACTCCAGGAATAATATCAGTAACAGTTCTCTAAACGAGCGCACCTTATAAACAGCACCATGCTGTATTTCCACAGACACACAAGACCCACGGCTGGCACCCTCCTTCATTTCCACAAAGCGAGCCTGTTTGTCTGCTTCAATTCCTTTCCCTGGCTCTGTTCACAGAGCAGATAGGACATTGCAGTATTCTGGATAGCCTGAGGTTGCTGGACTATTAATAATTGTGACCTCCAGTTCTATCTGCAGAATCAAAGCACTGTACCTCACAGGCAGCTGCATACAGCATGAATCACAGGATGATGTCTGCAAACAGAAATGGATTTCACCAGCCATGAAACAAACCCTCTCTCCTGCAGAGAGACAATCATTCTAGCTGCCTCCTTCCATATTATAACTTCAGTGTGTGGCTTTCTCTTCTCTCCTGAAGGAACTATGAAAGGGAGCACTCGCTGTAACAACTATATCCACAGACACATAATGCTGCAAGATATATCTAGCATAAAATAATGTTTGAATTATTTTAGCAAGTACAGCAAATAAATTGCACGTTTCTACAAACTATCCCACCCTCCAGTTTTCCGAGCCCCCCCCCCCACCGGGACTCTGCGGCTCTGGGACGTATTTTCAAAGCGTTTAATTAACTCCTTTTTTAAACAGGTAAAACACCTATTTATTGATTGTATGAACAAAACTAGAACCTATCAACTAAGTAAACTCCTTCTCCAGGTTTCCTGTCTGTTTTACTGTCGTATTCCTGGCACATTGTATCCAGCCATTCTGAACCCTCAGTGCTTCACACAGCAGACCTCAGTGCCAGTCTGGGATTGATGCATGTGGTCATGCAGCTGCACTGATGAATGTCAGTGTGCAGGGGAGGGGGCTGCTCAGTGTAGCTATCATTTAAATCAACTTATTTATTTGTTTTAAAGTCTCCAGCAGTGGAGAAAGAGTCCATTTAAAACAGATACTACACAGTCTAATTTTAGTTCTGCACACGGGACCGAATTTGTTTTTCTAATTAGTGAAAGAGCTTCGCTTTCACATCCTCCTCTCCCTCTCATGAAATAACTCAGCAGGGTTCTTTCACAGGGTTTATCTGAACTGCTATAACACACAGTATATATTTACCATAAAGCATTACTTCGCTTCACTATTCCTTTCTCTTCTATTACCATGGATTACAACAGTACACATTTATCCATATAGATGCATTGGAGGCAATCTGCCGGCACATATTCACTGAAGTGTGTGCCAGGCAGGCTGCGGGCACAGCTCGGTCTATCCTTTGGTCTACATGCTGAAACTTGAGAGCGAGATGCAGCTTGTATATCAGCTTCAACTTCTGTATACAGGAGAGTAAAAAACTGACCATGAAGGGGCTTCTGTATACATATACATGAAGGGACTGCCAAGCCCATTGAAATACGAGAACAACACCTTGGAATACCTGCAACGTCTGAGCCTTTGACTTTCCATTAACAATCAGCACAGCGGGGATAAACGTCAGTTAGCAGCTGGAAAGAGATGCCAAGCCCAGAGTCCTTTGGTCGTGCTGATACAGTCACTGGCTATTTTTACAGAGGCAGGAAATTATCGTTCCTCTTTTTGATACAAAATAACTTGTGAGAACATCATCTGACAAGATGAAAGCATACTTCTTATGGAACTAAAAATAAAAAATAAAAATATACATATATTAACTATTCCCTTTAGATCAAAGGTGTGCAACCAAACTTTTATCACGGGCCGCATATCCAGAAATCTAGTTTAACCTAATGTGACTAGCGGGCAAAAATGTACAAAACAATTAAAAACAATAATATATTAGCATTAATATCGCACTGTTATACCATATACACATGCATTGCACAATAATCCAAAGCAAATGAAATATCTGCTTGCTGAAGCGGTTTTTATTTTAGCAGACGAGTTGTTCAGCTGTAGCAGGCAGCAATGCAGTAAAAGTCCCAGGGCAGCGACGCCAGCTCCCTAGCAACAAGCCTCCTACGATGGGAATGGGTTCTTTCAATGCAGAGGGTTTGTGCATTTAAGAAAGGAGAGGAAGACTCATTAAACGAGTTGGAATATGAATTAAAATGGTGTGCTGTTTTTTATGCGAAAAATTAGAAAATGCAAGTCAACAAAGTTAAAAAAAAATCTTTACGCTACATTCATAAGTGAAATGGAATTAACACACTGTCAGGCCGCAGGCTGACGATAACGGGCCATGGGTTGCGTGCCCCTGATCTAGATTTTTTTAAACAACATCTTTGTTGAAAAAAATACGCTGTCGTTTTGGGCATTCGTTCATGTATTTTAAAAGCCTGCTGTATGCTTCAAGTGCTTAGGCCTACATGTGTTGATGTCTTCTATTAAAATCTATTTCCATGACTCACACTGTATCTCTAAACCTACACATCATGCAGTCTGCACATTGCTTAGAGATTGTTTTTTTTTTCATTGAAGTCTAAGGTGAATCACAGAATGAATGTGAATCCTAAAAACAGACTATAAAGGCTAACATTAGTCAAGCACATTAGTCAAGCACGAGTAAATCCTTTTAAATAGATGTACACACGGTTTGACGCACTACACATTCTTCTGGATGATGGCAATTTGCATTAAGGTTCACGTGTCATTTCTCCAGCCTGTTCAGTGCCACTGCATTAAGTCACATTCAGCCTGACACTGGCCTGCATTGCAGAATCCAAGGGCATGAATCAGAGTGCTAGTGATCTTGACATGTCCGCTGCATAGAGCAGCCCTGGTGCTGCCAGAAGGCAACCTGTCAACCTTCCTAAAGATCACAGAGAGCAGACCCAGCAAAGCATGCCTCCTGGTATTATACTGCATGCTTATGTCATGGATAATTCATGAATGCAAACAGTGCAGTCCTCCACATGGGCACGTGACCCTGCAGACTTAGCAGCTTTCCTTCCATAAAGATCAAGTCAGATAATCCTGGACTCATTATTAGCTTGCACAGCCACAGTCTCTGTGCATGTTCTGTCAGGGCATTCCCTTTGAATATTGACCTGAAACCTGGGATAAGACTGCGTCTTCAAATCCGCTGTGGAGTCTGGCAACATCCCCCCCAAGAGGGGGTTCAAGCAGCTTCACTGATTCCTGTTGAATTAGCAGCAGCAGCAGCAAACTCAATGTGTAATCAGTCATACGGTTCATTACAAGAGGAAAAACAAACTTCTTTAGACAAACCAAAGGTTGTCTTTTTCTATTGTTCTGTGCTTTGCAGTATTGTGAGACACAGTAGACAGCACATGTAATACACAGCATTTATTACTTACATTTTACATTATTTAAAAATAGGGACAACTTTAAAAAGAAACTTAAACAAGGTTCTGCTTTTTGCTTTTTTTTTGTTTGTTTTTATTACACAATGTATTGGATAGCATACAGAACTGCTACAATATGCAGAATTATATCTAAAATCAATGTGATTATACAGTAGCTAATCTCATATAGTAATACAATGTAATATATTAAGGATCTAAAGGGGCCCTGGCTCCTGTCTGCTCACACATCAATTATCCTCTAAGCAAACTACATTATCTTGGCAGATTACACAATCAGTAATTCTGCTACGCAGCCAAAGCTAGGAAAATGAATAATGAATGATGTGTCTTTGATAAAGCTGCTGGATAAAACAGAGGCAAATGCTGAACCACTTACTGGATTAATCACCTGGCCAGTTACATGGTGCTGGGATTTGATTTGCGTTATACAGTACGCGCACACACACACACACGCGTGTGTATATTCCAGGTTGCATGCTTACACAGAACCTTATTAATTTCAGGCAGCTACTCCAGATGGTCTACTAGCAATGTCTGTGGATGACAGATTCATTGCGATTCTGGTGAGTCTATTGACTGAAGCTCAGCTGGCAGAGTGCCTGTGCTGTAAACAGGGGACCTGCCTCGCCTCCCCAGTCAGACCACGTTCTCGCAGAGGTTCGAAATTAAATCAGATTCTCTGCGTATCTCTCACCCCGTCTCTCCACTGAACTGCAGAACACTAGAGGGGTCTGAGCTCAGCTGATGCTTTCAAACAGTCCTATTAGATCTGCAGACTTAATTAAACCATCAATCGTTGTGGTTTTCTGGCACTCGGTCCCTCGGGTTAGCTTCACTCTAACTGCGGCTCGCTTGTCCCCAGTGCATTTCCACTTGCCTTCCACTTTAACACAATTGTAAGGAATTCATCTGGGTTCTCTGCTCCGCTATGTGCATTTGGTTTGGGATGACGATACCGCAGCTCACACTGCAATGCTTTAAGTACAAATGTATTATTTATCTGGAGGATCTGAAATGCTTTAGCTAATTCAGGCTTTGCCCGTATATGCAGTTGCCCTTGATATCTCTGGGAGAGGGTATGCGATGCAGGTCGCTGTGTTCTGTGCTCAATATGTTGTGAGTTACAGCTGGGTTAGAGGTATATGCAGTTGCCCTTGATATCGCTGGGAGAGGGTATGCGATGCAGGTCGCTGTGTTCTGTGCTCAATATGTTGTGAGGTACAGCTGGGTTAGAGGTATATGCAGTTGCCCTTGATATCGCTGGGAGAGGGTATGCGATGCAGGTCGCTGTGTTCTGTGCTCAATATGTTGTGAGGTACAGCTGGGTTAGAGGTATATGCAGTTGCCCTTGATATCGCTGGGAGAGGGTATGCGATGCAGGTCGCTGTGTTCTGTGCTCAACATGTTGTGAGTTACAGCTGGGTTAGAGGTATATGCAGTTGCCCTTGATATCGCTGGGAGAGGGTATGCGATGCAGGTCGCTGTGTTCTGTGCTCAATATGTTGTGAGGTACAGCTGGGTTAGAGGTATATGCAGTTGCCCTTGATATCGCTGGGAGAGGGTATGCGATGCAGGTCGCTGTGTTCTGTGCTCAACATGTTGTGAGTTACAGCTGGGTTAGAGGTATATGCAGTTGCCCTTGATATCGCTGGGAGAGGGTATGCGATGCAGGTCGCTGTGTTCTGTGCTCAATATGTTGTGAGGTACAGCTGCGTTAGAGCAGATTGTTGCATTTGTGTGTAAAGAACCCTAAAGCTCAAGGGGAATCTGTTAAACTCAGGTCCTAATCTTTTCACATATATTTTTTTCTCTTAACTTTTGCACTTCACTTTGCTTTGAGGATACCCAGCAGAGTTAGCGGCTGTGGGAAGCGGCACAGGTCCTGAAATACATGCGAGGGAAGCTGAATAGAGAACTTGCTTCGATGGGGCTGCCAGAAATGTTTAGCAAAACAACGCTTATCTACTGCCCTTGAAACCGCCCAGCCTCAAACTGAAACACTACGTTTTAAAAGAGCAAGACTTTTCTGTATCGTATGCATCTTTAGTGGAACCAAGTGTCTGCATCCACTAAACTTTGTTGAGACACGAGGCTGCGCACTTCAGCGCCAGTCTCTATATCTCATTATGTTCTGCTGGAATACTCTTAATACAAACATGCACAATGAGCAAACAACTGCATCCGAAGCTGAAAAGGGATATTACTACTACAGTGCAGTATATAGTCTAAATGATGCAATTAGAAAGTGTTTACAATTGTCCCTGTTTATTTAAACAATTGATTCAAAGACATGTGGTGGTTAGCAATGTGCAGTGAAACAGCATCGCACCCCAGATTGAAGCACACAGAGCACTAATGAATAGGGACAGACAGACTGACATGGTGGTGATGACATGACAAACAGACTACAACAGTGGAGTGTGCTGTGTTTGACTCAGTAGCTCCCTCTGCTGCTCCGCTGGGGCAGTGTCTTGTCTATATTTTGCATGACTGTCCCGGTCACTATTTCTGTCCCCCATGAAAAACAATTTCAGAAAAGTCACACAGCACTCAGCACACTTCAGAGTTAGAAATCACAGGGCAAACTGTGTCAGAACACAAGCCACTACATCAAATAAATACAGAAACAAATACACGAATAAAACAGGGGATTCAAGCTTTTATTTCGACCAGTAATCATTTTAGTGAAACAAATCTCTGGATGTGTGGGAACAGAATTTCTTTTTGCTGACCTCAGTGCTGTGAGATTTAGGATTATGGTGAGGATTTCCAGACGATCATTAACTTGTTCCAGTTTTAAACCTGAATTCCCCAGGACTGAGCTCCCCTTTGGAAGGCCTGTAATCTCTGACAGGAGACAGTTTAAATGAGAAGGCAGCTGTAACACAGAGGCGCTGATGGGATCTCCACGCCGCTCCGCAGAAGGTGCTGCTTTCGTTCTATTTTTTGAAGCATGTTAGTTTTTGCATTTTTTCAATTTTTTTTTTCTTTTTTAGCTGAAATGAAATTTCCTATTCTAAATCCTCCCGTTAGAAAATGTTCAACCAAAAAAAAACCCCTTCTAATTTACAGGGAAACTGTCTTTGCAATTAAGAAGCTAAATTGCAGGGACGATGAACAATGAAGTATGCATGCAGTAAAATCTACCAGGGCTCTTTAAGGACAGTGGAAAGAAAGCAGAAAAGTGTCGAGATCACGTGATCAATTATCTCAGGATCTCGACATAACACATTTTTATCTGTATTTTGTTTCCATGTCCTCAATGAGCTACCATAAACATTGATATTTTTAGAACTTTATTTTACATATAAACCATGAAGAAACCAGCCCTTCCAATTCCAAGCATGGAAGGGTTAAATAGAACTAAAGAACAAAGTAAAAAATAGTTCCATTCCATTGGGAAGTTCTTATGGGTGAAGCGTTCTGTAATAAGGGAGATTCTTCTCTGATCCATGGCACCCACACCAGCCTCTCAGCAATTGCAGATGCTGGGCTGTCGATCAGGCTTTACTGAACCTCAGTTGCTTTTCGTTTTTTTTAATGTTAGATCACATTACTTCTTCTGATTACATGGTGACAATGTAAAGCAGAACCTTTAAATAAATGCAATACGTTAAATAAACAGGCTCAATAATTCCTGAAAGAACACCTGTGAAAATGAGTCTCAAGGTTTCTATCCTGGTTAAATCTCACAGAAGCCTCCCTCCAGCTGTGCAGGGCGCTGGAACCCGAGCCCACAGCCTCCATGTGAGTGGGAATGCCCAGTGTTCTCGGCGGAACGTTGCTCTTATTATCATTCCGCTCACTCTCCATCCCCAGCTTCGTGACTCACGCAGGGTGCACAGCTTTCTCTGCACACCTCCAGCTTTCTGAGCTGATTCGCTCATTATTAACGACCCCGTCTGGATCTCTGTGTGTTTCTCGCACGCTCGTCTCCAGATGATGCTGTTCACTTCTTTTTTTTAAATCTAAACAGAGAGACTGATCTTCATCACACATCTCTGTGTCAGGGCGTGCTGCAGCTGTTTGCCGCCATTGTCAGCCATTTGTGAGAAACAGGGACGTGGTAGAAAATGACAGTCATCAACAAGCCATTGCAACAATCCAACGCTTTTTAAAAGAACATGAAGAAGAGACCCCTCTAATGTGTACCGACGTAGAGCATGGATGTCCTAAGTGTTGGAAACACATATAATCAGTCTGGCATTGAATTCATCAACCGCATCAAGCCTCTTCAGACACTCTGATTGCTCTGATTCACAAGTACAGATTTTTCATGCATGTCAATATTTTCTTGATGCCCATTAGCTTTTTGCCGATTGCAAACTAGAAAGAGGTTATTTGATTCTTTCTGTTTCAGTCATCTGCTTTAGAAGTATGCATCCACTTATTTCAAGGTGATTTCATTGAAACCTTCCTCTGAGCCTAAAAAAGATGTAACAGTCATCTCTGCATAATCAGACCACAGTTATACCCTTGAAGACACAGTAACCTATTTCCACAAATCCAGTGAGGATCACTTGCCGGCGCAAAAAACTAATCTTAAGAAACAATCTGTCCGTTTTCTTTAATGAGTCTCCTTGAGCTGTAGCGTCTGAACAAGCAGCACCAAACTCAGACACTGTTGCTAAAAAAAGAAAATAATGAAAGCCTATTTTCTGGCCAGATGAGAACGATTCTAATGCGTAACGGTAGAGAAGGCACGCAACGTGCCAGAATTTGACATGCAGGGCTTGACAGTGTCGAGAGACAGCCTCCTTACTGCTGCACAGAGCCCCAGGGCAGAGTACGCTTCCACCTCGCAGCTCTTGGTGACAGTAGAAGCTGAGACAGAAGATGGAGGCTGGGGGCTGTGAGCCATACTGCCCCCACCCTCTCCCCATGCTTGTCGTGGTACAGTAGGCAGTCTCCAGCACTCCCTATCCCCTTGGCCCCCCTAATTAAATCATCACAATGTTACACGGAGCAAAGTGAAGACCCCCAAAGTGAAATGTGATGCCTGACGCATTCATTCCTTTTGCAATCTATCCTCAGTTCTCTACATAATCTGGCTGCAGTTTGACCCTTATCCTTTGGCCTGCAGCCTCGCCATGGCGCCATTCTGTAGCACCGTGGATTGTGATCTCATCAGAGCTGAACAGGGCTGGGCATGCTCTGTGCATGGATGGGTGACCAGGGCTGGGCATGCTCTGTGCATGGATGGGTGACCAGAGCTGGACATGCTCTGTGCATGGATGGGTGACCAGGGCTGGGCATGCTCTGTGCATGGATGGGTGACCAGGGCTGGGCATTCTCTGTGCATGGATGGGTGACCAGGGCTGGGCGTGCTCTGTGCATGGATGGGTGACCACGGCTGGGCGTGCTCTGTGCATGGATGGGTGAACACGGCTGGGCGTGCTCTGTGCATGGATGGGTGAACAGTTGTGCACTTGCTATGGGACGTGTTGTTGGTGGCTTCAGGATTACAGTTTACAGTCCTGCACACTGGAATCAACAGGACCGGCGTACAGTCCTGCGCACTGGAATCAACAGGACCAGCGTACAGTCCTGCACACTGGAATCAACAGGACCAGCGTACAGTCCTACACACTGGAATCAACAGGACCGGCGTACAGTCCTGCACACTGGAATCAACAGGACCGGCGTACAGTCCTGCACACTGGAATCAACAGGACCGGCGTACAGTCCTGCACACTGGAATCAACAGGACCGGCGTACAGTCCTGCACACTGGAATCAACAGGACCGGCGTACAGTCCTGCACACTGGAATCAACAGGACCGGCGTACATTCCTGCACACTGGAATCAACAGGACCGGCGTACAGTCCTGCACACTGGAATCAACAGGACCGGCGTACAGTCCTGCACACTGGAATCAACAGGACTGGCAGACATGTGATGCTTGAAACACTGGCCTCCAGATAAATACCATGACAGCTCTATTCCTGAGCGCTCTCAGGCTCTCACTGATTGTGTGTATGCAGTATAAACACCACACAGATAGAGATCTCTGAATCAATAAAGCAAGGCAGCCATGCTGTGCATTCCAACAGGAGGAATTATTATTGCCCCAGATTGGCTTCTTTGGAGTAAATACAAAATAGTCCGTCCATAATCAATGCAGCTACAATACACTCTGCAAATAAAACATCTTAATAAGCACATTTCCACCATTTCTGCACTGGCTGTACCCACAAAGTCATTGAATGTAATGAGTAAGCGTATGTGTGGGGCAGATTTATTGCTTACTGCTGAATTACTCTCGACTCCCAGCAATCTGCCCAAAAGAAACAGCTTCAGCTGGCAGAGTCTGGCTGTTGTGCATTTCTTCTATTGAAAACACAAGTTTGCAACCCGTTTGCACTGGCGCGCTTCACACATACAGTAAAGAAAGAAAGCCGTTTTATAAACGGCAGTGACAAGGTTTTAAAACCTGGGCTGTTTCACTGGGACTGGGAGGGTCTTAAACCAGACTTTCAATTTCTGGAATAGGAATCGACATTGTTAAAACGTTTATGGGAATGTCTGGATCGACCTTCAAGACACCCCTGAAAATAACAGCATTTAAAATTTCACAGGTGAGCTCTACACCAGAAAAGATTCAGCATGCGAAACAAATGGAAGAACCCCCTCCCCCACTCCCATCTACAGAGTGATACAGTATGCTTCTATTAGACAGTGAACAGCAATGTAATCCTTAAAGGGAAACGCTTGCATTTCCAAGACGGCTTCCTTTGCAGCATGCTCACAGGTCTGGGTAGGGGCAGGCAATCACAATGCATTCATCAACCAGCACTACCCTTGCTAAACAACTGTGAGCCCTGCGCGAGCCTGGCTTGAAGGGGAAAGACCATAAAGGCAATGGCAGCTGTCTCTAAGCTGATCTATCCACGGGTCTATACACGGCTTCCAAGGTCAGGGACTGAGATCCCCTGGGACGGAGCAGAAGAGACAGCGGAGACGAGCAATCATTTCATTGAAATCCTCCGTCAGCCCCTCACTGAACACGGGAGAGGAAATAAAAGAAAATGAGATGGGATGAAGCGAGTGACAGCAGGGTGCTGTGCTCAGTGACACTGCATCACAGTGCCAGACTGGAGGCTGCTTTTATCCAGCACAGTGTTTTCTGATGGGATGGAGTGACAGCAGTGTGCTGTGCTCAGTGACACTGCATCACAGTGCCAGACTGGAGGCTGCTTTTATCCAGCACAGTGTTTTCTGCTTCTGCAATGGAAACTAATAGAGCAGACACCTGGCTTGTTTTCTTATTCTACTCCTCTTACAGTACCTCTGATGTCAGTTCAGATTAGGGATCAAACACCATTGTATGAACTCAAACACCCTCATTATAGCAAATAGAAAACGACGTACTCTACTACCTTGCATCTGAGCAATCTATGCATCTGCATTTTCTTTTCAGTCAATGCTTGTGAATGGGGGCTGTATTCTTGTTCTCAAATATCTCAGTTTTCCATGCACCAGGAAATGACCCACATTTACTTATTTAAAGATGATGTTGTATTGAACAGTCATTGTCTGCACAAAGATTCATTCACATTACTGCTGTCACTTCTCTGGGTGCACAGCTAATCGTTCAGTTTAATGAGGACAATAACAAGCTGCAATGCTGAGTCCTCTCTGCAGATGCCGATTCATTCTGTAATTATATTAGCCCCTTAAAAACAACCCCTTCAGAAATGCTCCCTAAATACATGCACCCTGTGGCCAGTGTGCAGCTGCTGGGGCTGTGCCACAAAAAAAAAACAAAAAAAACATGTAGGTAAACAGAAATGCTCACAAAATCCATTGTTCCATTAAAAGCTCTTTCTAAAAGACACATCTCTCTATTGTAGTAGATCCTACGTTATACTGCACACGACAACACAATGAAAAATAACATCATAGTTACCATTTTGAGCAAAACAGAAAAAAAATGTATATGTACATGCTTACCTGAATTCATCAAACGAATACATGGTCTGGCAAAAAAAAAAATAGAAGGACAAAATCCCCTTTGGAAATTAGAAAGCAAACACTTGAAGAAAATGCAGGTGGTAAGCGCTCAGGCTGCGAGTAAATGGCATGCATTCATATTGCATATTTATCCCAAATCTCCAGCAAGGTTGAATGTGGTAATGCTGGCCTGCAGTACAGTCCTCCTCAGCTCAGCTGGCAGTGTGCAGACAGCAGCAGCTGAGGCAGGAGAGAGGCGGCCGGCACACCATGTGACCATGCCAGCCCAGTCACATGAAGGCAGCGAGGTGCTCATCCACTCACAGGAGTGAAGGTCTACTGCACAGCCTGCACTACAGCAATATCCTTTACAAACAGAGGCCTGCTTCTCATTGTAATTACCACACACACACACATGTACTGAATGAAGAGGAGGAGATGCTACACCAATACAATAATCCTTAATGTCACATCAAACCTATTCATGCCCATTCGACTGCAATGATACAACTATACACAGCATGTCCACAGATCTGTATAGCAATATAAATGAGGTTTCAGTTTCCAGTCTTGTGACGTGATGGAATTCAAAGTGAGAGCCATGTTCTCTTTGAAAACGTCACAGATCATCCCCTGACACTTGCTTCAGCAGAGCCAGGCCCCTGACCCTGGAGCTCTGTCATCATTGCCAAGTTCAGAGACTTCATACACACAACCCCGGGACACTGACAATCATGCCTTCAATGCTGCACTCTGTTTAGACTTACTGCAGCATTTCAATATCAACAGCAACACGAAACATATCCAGAAACCACCAGAGCGACTGTTGAAAACTGTGGCAAATAAAGGCTGTCTGGACTCTTTACACTGCATAGATTGAGATCACAGTTGTTCAGAAGGTATGAATATATTTCAAAGCGCTCCATCAAAACTGCATAACCGCGCTCGTGTAGTACTGCTTACATTGGGGACAACCCCACAGGAAAACTAGCCGCAATTTTCATATGAAAATATCATGTAACAAAGACAGCAAATCTGCTTGTGCAGCTTACAGATTTCTTTCTACTGAAATGTGTTCATTTAAAGAAATGTGTGCAAGCAGAGAGTGCTGGTCTTCAAAACGTCATGCTCCTTCAAACAAGGCCAGAAACAGAACATGACGATCTGGTGCAGTCTTTAAAGACAACTAATACAACTAAGAGGTTAGGTTGCTCCTTTCAGAAATGAAATCTGTGATTAACCTTTGTGCTGCTTTAGAGTTGCAAAGACAGTCCTGCACGTGCTCAGGCAGGTTGCAAAGAGGTGGCACAGCCTCTCACCTCAGTGTGGCAGCTTTGAGAGCAGACGAGGACAGTGCAGCTTGAAAGCTGCTTCCGTGACTGAAGGGATTAGGAAGATTTCCAGAGGTCTCAGCCTAGCTTTGGTAGGTATCCACATCAATAACCTTTACTGCCTGCTCTGACATCACAATCGTTCTGGTTATTGCTGCCTGACCCAACACAAATCTATATTTACATTGAAAACACACTGATTATGAATCTCCCAGGACTGTACTGTATATGGAATAATCCAGAAGCGTGCTTATAGAGTTACACTTGTAGAATTTGCTGAAAACGTCCTTCAAGTCATAAGTAGAACTGTCTTGCTATCAGGTTTTTTTTTTACAGCCAGATGCATGATCTGTTTGTTGCTCAAGATTGACCCCTAGCGCCAGTACAGCACACTGCTTGACCATTCACAGTGACAGTCTAAATCACAAGCAACATACCGTAGTGTACAGCATGCAATCACTTGAATACAGCGATTACAAAAGTAAAATGACATTGTGCATTTCTGATGTTTGCACTCTGTTTCGAGTTGGTCTGAGACTGGGATGTGTTTATAAGTTTCGTGTCTATTTGCTGACACCTTGCCTGCAGGCCTGTGTGGGTTTCCCATGTTCCTCTGCTTCTGATCTGTCGGCTTGTCGACTCCCCCTGCTTCGTATTACAGCACAGAAGATCATGATATAAATATACTAGAAATCGGGGCTGACTGACTTGCTCCCTTCTTTACATGGCGGACCCCTTTACTCTTTAACTTTGCGCAGATAAAATGTTTTTTGGTCAGAGATGTTCGGTCCTGTATAGAGAGTCAAACACCATAAGAAAACAATTTCAGTGTCCTTTGTAGCAGTGTGCACAGCACTATAACGTGTCTGCTAACTTTAAATATGCACCTGTTTCTAATCTGAATCTGAGCTACAGCACAGTTAGGGGTTATTTTACTTCTGCTCGACAGTAGGGACCTGGGAAGATACTGCCCCCTTTTCAAGGCAGCTCACTGGCAACGCAGGGGCAATAAGAGGAATGTGAAGTAAAGTACGGATGATCAATCTGACTGGCAGTCCCATTGGACACCATTCATTTTCAATTACAGCACAATCAAAATCCCTTGAAACATTTACTGATATACCGAAATACAGTAAGAGAAAGATGGCTTTCCTGGGCAAAGCCTGACACACATGGAATTATATTCAAACAGGCATTATACACGCGTGCGATTTGTATTAGAGGATTGTGACACACCTCACAAACTCCTTCCCTTCCACAAAAGGAACAGTCGTATTTATTGAAGAGCAATTCGCTCCATTGTCAAATGCACCAGGTCTTGCGTGTTATATAATATGCAGCTGGCCCACATTTTCTTTCGGAATTGCTTGCGGATAAATGAATCACTCAGCAAATCTCTCTGCGTCTTTCTATCTTGGGAACGTATGAATCACTGCGTGAATGATTTCTAAAGCGACACAGAGGCAGGTACTGTATTTGCATTGAGTTTGCATTAGCATCGCTCTGGTTTACAAGCCACAAGGTCCATACTGTAAGATTTCCTTGCATTTTCAGTTTGATATCGAGCTATTTACTGCACATATACTCGGGATGTACTGTATTCATTAACACATCATATATGCATAACAAAGGTGCCACCTTTACAACTGACAGCCAATCAATGGCAATTAACGTCCGCATCGAGCGTTTGAAAAACCGTCTGGAAGCGAATCTTCCTGTCATCCGGGGGCTGACATTTCTACTGCCATACCGAGGCTGTAACCTAACGATGAATATGGTGCTACTGAACTGCAATGAAGGGGCATGCACAACAGCACTTAATAACAGAGAAGTGGAAATGCAGCTCACCCTCTTAGGAACTGTCACGAGAAGAGACACACACCGACCATCCCCGATTGTGAGTTCAGGTTATAGAACAGGAGAAACGGCTGCTGAATAACAAAACTACAAACAACTGCACTGATTCATTTTTATTATAGAAGCCCTGACGTGAAGCACAGGAAACCCTTTTTTAAATGGAAGCCCTGACGTGAAGAACAGGAAACCCTTTTTTAAATGGAAGCCCTGACGTGACGCACAGGAAACCCTTTTTTAAATGGAAGCCCTGACGTGACGCACAGGAAACCCTTTTTTAAATGGAAGCGCTGACGTGACGCACAGGAAACCCTTTTTAAATGGAAGCCCTGACGTGACGACAGGAAACCCTTTTTAAATGGAAGCCCTGACGTGACGACAGGAAACCCTTTTTTAAATGGAAGCCCTGACGTGAAGCACAGGAAACCCTTTTTTAAATGGAAGCCCTGACGTGAAGCACAGGAAACCCTTTTTTAAATGGAAGCCCTGACGTGACGCACAGGAAACCCTTTTTTAAATGGAAGCCCTGACGTGAAGCACAGGAAACCCTTTTTTAAATGGAAGCCCTGACGTGAAGCAC
>CM060269.1:662500-682923 GCA_030684275.1 Acipenser oxyrinchus oxyrinchus
GATCAGCAAATTATTACAGACAAGCAGAAGCAGCAATGACTTGGTTTATAAATTGCCTCTGTGTAGCTCAAAGAAACTGAATTACCAGGAACTGTGCAGAAGAACCCACATGCAAAACATGCAGCAAAACACACAACGGCATAAAGTGCCCACAACAAACGCCTCTCTGTGACTGAAGAGAAACACCTACAACCACAAAACTGAAGAGCGACTCTCCACCCTGCTGGAGGCTCTGGAGATACGAAACACAAAACACAACACACCACTTACTTTAAAAGCTGAAAGTCTGTCTAAAATAGTCACCACAGCAGCCCTGAACTAGGCAGCAGAGGGGATCGTTTTATTTTTTATTTTTTGTAACTCAGTGTAGTTTGGAGGGTTGGTTCATTGTATTTGTTGTATTATTTGTGGTCATGCATTTGATGTAATAAAACATGTTATCTATCACCTGCAGCAGAGATAACAACATGTATTGCACATGTGATAACATGTTGCCATGGGTTACCACTGTGATGTCATAATGAACAATCCTCCTCCTCCTGTAGAAACGAGGAGGTTGTGTGGTCCAGTGGTTAAAGAAAAGGGCTTGTAACCAGGAGGTCCCCGGTTCAAATCCCACCTCAGCCACTGACTCATTGTGTGACCCTGAGCAAGTCACTTAACCTCCTTGTGCTCCGTCTTTCGGGTGAGATGTAATTGTAAGTGACTCTGCAGCTGATGCATAGTTCACACACCTAGTCTCTGTAAGTCGCCTTGGATAAAGGCGTCTGCTAAATAAACAAATAATAAATAAACTAAAAATAAAATAAACTAATAATAAACTAATAATAATAAAGAAACGACTTGATTGTGAAAGAATTTCATTGGAAACACCAGTTTAGTGCCTATTGAAATATAGCTGCCGTTTGAAATATCCACACGAAGGCCAGGTCTCCTGATATAATAAGGATCTGCAGAGCAGCCTTGATTACGTGATGCGTCTGATAATAAGAACCCAATGTGCACAGGGAGTTTGGAGGAGGGGTTAGGAGGAGCGAGTGTGTTCTGTGCATTGGAATTCCAGCCAGTGCACATGCAGTGTTACCCAAGCCTTAAACATTAGAGCTGGTCTTCATGAAAGGCCAGAGCACAACCTTACGAAGCTGTTTGAAAGTTGGCCAGGCACAGACACAGACAGCAGCTATTAACTGTAGTCTGGCATCTCTGTGCATTACCTCCCGTTCAGCTCCACGCCCACATTCACCTCACTTCAGTCTAACTGCACGCCCGCTATCACGGCAAAAATCACACACAGCAGTAAAGGGCAGCTCTTCATTGTGTAAATATGAATCACAGCTGTCATATTACCACAACAACAGCTCATTCAGGACTTGTCAAACAGGAAAACAGCAACAAATCTGCAACGCACCCGATCAATGCGCTGTTCCTGTCCAGCTTAAGTCTGCAACACACCCGATCAAATCGCTGTTCCTGTCCAGCTTTGTTTAAGACAAAGGAATGAAGGGACTGTGCATTCTGAGTGCTACAATAAGCAGGGACTGACCTGCACATGAGCATTGCTTTGCAGTGTCTCACAGACATCGCCTGACACAGAACACAGCGCTTGCTTAATTACAGAATGAAACGCTCAACTCTTAACCCTGTCTTTTATATTGGATGCCTTTTAACATCTTGAGGGGGATTTTGCCCTGGGGGGACTTGACTGACCCACTTCCACCCTGTAAAGTGCCACAGCCAGTTAATGCCAGCAAGATGAAACACACACCGTGGTTGGCTGACTCAATGGTAACCTTAGAAACCGTAGAAATGAATCGTTAAGAATGGGGCCCTGCTGAAGTCAATGCTGATTCAGTATCTGGGGGATGGTGTGCATATAGGCCTGCTTGTGAAGAGTAAATGGGTATTGCTAAAAATGAATGACTGGAATGAATCACAACATGATTATTGCAGGTTATTTCTATGCAGGCAGATTTAAACACAGAAGGGAATCGCACATTCTATCGTTTATTAAAGTCATCTTCATGCGGACGTGGCTTTCACCCTGTATTGTGCTTCGATGTGAATTCATAATTCATTTCAAAGCCATTTCAGTGCAACTAATCCATGGCAATGCCTTGGGTTTGTGCCCAGGGAGTGTAAAGACAAACCATCCAGCAGGTGAAACTGGATTAGAGCGTCCAGATAAGCTAATGACACCTTCTGTAAAATGACTGCTCCACTTCCTCACTTCCGGATTGCATTGCACCATCACAAGTGACAGCTTCACAGAAAGTCGTTTCAGACGAGTCCTGCTTGTCACACAGCACTCACGGTATCACATGGATACCTTCCAATGAGAGAGGCACTCTTTCTAAAAAGCACAGACTCAGATTTCAAGAGGTAGATTTACAGATCATATCCTAGCCCAGTTCTGCAAGGAGACAGAATCTAAATTTAGCCTGAACGCAGCGGGATGTTTGCCAACTAGGCATGATAAATACTGTGTGTGTGTCTTCATAAACGTTCAGCATTAATGCAAGCAATTCAATTGTGAGAACAAGGAAAAGGGTCTTGGAGATCAGGGACCAGATGCAAATGAGTCTACTGCAATCATTCAACCAGCAAGGCAATGCTGACATCAGCATCAACACATACTCTCTCTGGAAGCCTTCCTCGCACAGAACTGTCATCTCAGTCACACAGTGTGGTTATTTGTATTGATTAGAAATCCATACAAGCTCACGAACATAAAGGCATCTATCCTGTAACACAGCCATTTCAATCACGTGCAATAATCATTACAATCACGTGCAACACTTGGACAGCTAACAACAGATCTCTACAGATGAAACCCCACGAGTCAAAGTGTTTAGACTAGACTTTTTTTTTCACAGTACAACAGTACAGCTATTATCCTTTCTTTATCTCTACTGCTAGCCTTTGAGCTTGATGGCAGCACAATGTTTTCATATATCAGCTCAGCATGGGCGTTTCCTATTCTACACTTTTTACAAGCCGTAAGAAAGCGCGTTTTATTTACTAAGGCAGCGATTACACAGGTGAAGCTTCCTGTTGCTGCTGTGTTAACAGTGCAGCTGTAATTTCATAAAGGAAGCACTTTCCATTCACCAGCCGATGATAAGATCCTATTCTGCTTCACTTCATGCTTATAAAGTAAGCCCTCAATTCTTTAACCACAGACCTCTGTGTCCGTTTCGACTTGCAGTTGCAGAAGGTCAAGTGCAATTGCAGAAGGTCAAGTGCAGAGCAGTAAAAAAACTTCTCAACTACAACAGCTCAGCTATTTTCCACACCCGGAACCCTGAGCTTCCATTGGAGTTTATGGGGAGAAGATTGCTGTGAACCAACACAAAGGCAATTAAAACCCGGTGAAGCAGCCTGATCTGATGCCTCAACAGAAAGTCTCTGGAGTGTCGATTAAACAGCACCGCACGCAGGCAGACTTGCATGAAGCTTTTCAAATTGGAAAAGCTAATACTTTAAAAAGCACAGCACAGAAAGAAGGGCCAGAGGACACAGTTTGAAATTAGCTGCAGACAGACTTAGGTAAAAGATTAGGGGACACTTCTTTAAACAGAGAGTGGTGAGGGTATGGAAGGGGTCCCCTGGTCATGCTGTTAATGCTGCACCACTGGGATCCCTTAAGAATGGAGCTGAAGTTCAAGCAGCTACTAGGAAGAAACTCCACAATGTGCCTGTTCCAGTGGCTGCTGGGAGATCCTGTATTAAATCACTTCTGTGTTGTTTTTTAGGTTCTTGGAATTACAAGACTTTAAAACCTGATACAAGCCAGGTAAAGAGAGAAACATTTTACAATAATGATTAACTAGGGCCTCTGTTTTCTGGTTTTCATTCATTTCATTTTTCATTTTGAGCTATTTTCAAGTTATATGTAAATCGTTTATTTTTTTCAGGGCTTTTGCTTTTTATATACTGTATAAAATTACAGTGTTCGAGTTACTTTTGTTTTTTCCTGTCACAATATGTACAGTAACTCGACAGTACTGGCACTCTTCAATTGTAGCTTCTTTCCTTTGCTGTCTTCCACAATGAAATCCTTCTGGTCACGGGCACATTCGAAAGGGGTTTTGTGTGTTTTTTTACATTTTTACATTTCACCACAATTTGCAATTCTGTTTTAAATTCCGCGAGTGTGTAAATACTCACTATCGAACTGGAATACAGCTTTAAATCTCGTGAGCAAGAACAATCCTCCGTTTCTTGTAATCTCGGTCTCTCAAGCGTGTTTATCGGTTAAACTGAAAATCAGAAGCCCAATGCATAGCGCAGCAGTTCATTTCATTACAGAACAGTGCATTTCCTCTTGGCTGTAGAACTACTCCATGTGTTTTTTTAAGTACTGTAAAATGACTTGCTTCCCAGTAGCTAGTTTTCCTTTCATTCAGCCAAAGAATCCTGGTGCTAAATGTTGCTAACCTTGTAAAATACTTTGTGTTTGCTTTATTGCACTGAGACAGACTCACTGCCAACGTCATTCAGTCTCAAGCCTGCCAAGCCAAGGTGATCTCCAGTGACAAGCTGAGTATATGGCAATTCCCACGTCAGGAAATCTCTTCCAAGTCCAACATCATTTAAAAACACTTCTGCTGCCTAATAGTTTTCTTTGTTCAATAGAAAATAACCACAGCGGATCGTTCTAATACAGTGTATACATACACATTTTAAGCCTGCAGTTCCAGTCTGTCTAGGGTGTAACGATACAAACAGACTGATCACTGACTGAACGGCAGTGTGTAAAACAGCACGATATTCGGTTAGAACTGAATATTTAACAGTGTTCTTAAAGGCGGCGTGACCTCAGTACCCTATCCACACTACCTTAGCAATGTGTAATGAAGAGGCATGGAAACCGCTTCGTTCCCAATCGCGCTTCCAAACCCTGCAGATCACGCAGCATTGCATCAGCAGTGTGAATAGAGAATGAGACACAGCATTGCATCAGCAGTGTGAATAGAGAGTGAGACACAGCATTGCATCAGCAGTGTGAATAGAGAGTGAGACACAGCATTGCATCAGCAGTGTGAATAGAGAATGAGACACAGCATTGCATCAGCAGTGTGAATAGAGAGTGAGACACAGCATTGCATCAGCAGTGTGAATAGAGAATGAGACACAGCATTGCATCAGCAGTGTGAATAGAGAATGAGACACAGCATTGCATCAGCAGTGTGAATAGAGAATGAGACACAGCATTGCATCAGCGGTGTGAATAGAGAGTGAGACACAGCATTGCATCAGCAGTGTGAATAGAGAATGAGACACAGCATTGCATCAGCAGTGTGAATAGAGAATGAGACACAGGCAATGAATGAGGGTCAGTAAAACACTTGCAAAAAAAAAAAAGAAAAAAGTGAACTGCATTAATTAAAACCATGTTATTTTTAAGTGGAACTAATATGACCAATTAAGCCCCGGCGCTAAACGGGAGGAGAGAGCAAGTGGCAGCTGAGGATAGTGAAGCTGGAGGCTGTGAGCGCAGTGCTCAGGGTCCCGGCATGGGGAGGGGCTACAGTATGTCATTCCAACCTTTACATTGTGTGCATACTGGATGAACAGTAGCAACTACAATAGGAAAGAGCAGAATCAATTCAACTGGCTGGTAGTTGCAGCATAAAGGAATATCTCCTGGAAAGTGTCCCGAGGGCATCAGATGATTGGAGGAAATCAAGCCACCCTGTCCCTAACCCAACGCCAACCCTAACCTTAAGCAACCCCAGCCCTAACACCTAACCTCAAACCCAATACCTAACCATTAAGAATCATCTGATGCCCTCAGGACGCTTTCCAGGGATATTCATGTGTGCTGCGCTGGGAGTTCATTGGCACATTTTAATGACGGAGGTCTTCAGTGTGACGTCACATGGTCTGTATCACAATACCTGTTTTTAACTCACAAGCTGGCGATTTTTAATCAGCTTTAAGAAGCCGGTTACGATTACCTTAACAGCAGCAATGTGCTGTCGTACTTCCAAAAGAAAAATCGTTTTCCAGCATGCCGTTTATTTTTTTATGTTTCGCATTTTTTCAATCTGTCATGTTTTATGAGCATAGTCTCGTTTCCCTGGCAACATAAATCTTTACCCAAGAAAAATGAAATTGGATCTACCACCGCACTTTAAAAATAGCTGACCTTATACAGCACATAGGGAACACATTTCAAATTGAAATGCATTTAAGACGAGAGCTAGAATAAAAAATAAAGAACAAAACGGCGTGCGAGTCCAATGCACACCACCATATCTGATCAGGCTTACGTGAATTCATTATAAATTACAATTCAACGTGTTGTTTTTGGTTTTCTGTCTGTCTTTCTTTCTTTTTAAGCAGCAAAACATGTTTCTGTTCATTGCAAAATAACATATCAATTTCCTTTTAATACAGCTGACGAGCTAATTCTGCAATGTCGGCCCCTTTATGTCCAAAGCACTAATCGCTGTGTTAAACAAACCACACTACAACCAACAATATACCATGAAACACATGCATAGCACACATTAGTCATCACAACAGGGAGAAACACTGACGCTTACTGTCGTAATAATGTATATATCATTGCAATGGGCTTGACAGCAAACAGAACACCCTTCTGGAAGCTAAGCCTGTATCTATACACACTGCAAAGCTCCCAGGTCTTACCGTTTTGATTCTCGTCTAAACGATTTGTTGCATGAAAAATAAATAAAATGCTGAAACTTATATGGTTCTTACCTCATTTTCTTTCTCAAATGAAGAAAATGGATCTTTATATCAAGTCCTTTTTTGATACCTGGCAACGCAGGCTTGCGAAAACAGCACTGCCAATCAATAACGTGTACTAGTATTGTTGGTATTATTATTATTATTTCTTGTGAAGTCACTCTCTTGTTGATGCTGACGCACGGCTCAGTAAAATCCTGTTCGAGATTTTGAAGGGTTTCTCTTTTTTATTCCACTTTGTCTCATAACTGGACAGCAGCACCTTCAGTTCCATGCTCGCTCGGTGCTGGCCGTCGCCGCTTCGAAAAGACTGGGCATTGTGGCGCTCGACAGCTGCTCTGGCGTTGCCATCTTTTCCTTCTCCTCCGCTGGGTGACAGCACTCAGAAATTCAGCACAGAAGCAGCTAGGACTTTGCTGCCCACTGCTGATCATAGGCTCCAAACACAAACACACACGCACAGAGCTCGCTTCTGCTACAGTAGCTGCAAAATCAGCCAACTGCTACCGCGTCATTGACCGCGCGCTGATTGCACAGTGGTGCAAACAAAGTGCGTGGCATTGGCATCTATGCCACTCAATGTCCTCTGTGAGTAGGGTAGTTTGCACTCTCCCACTATTCCAAGGGGCTGATTTAATTGGCTGGATCAAATCACCGCTGGATTTTCTTAGAGCACTGTACAGATGTGTTAGTGGTTTCTGTTGAAGTGCTTTGACAGTAAGTTCAGGAGCTGCTCTTCAGTTCTAGTTGTATTGGTAATGAAGGCTACATCAGCCACATTGTCTTTATATTAATAAGCGCCAGCACCATCTAGTGCACAACTGTTGTCTTGCCAGCAAAACAAAACTTGATCCAGAAACATGGCTGATCACTAGATACAGCAGCACTGGCTATTACTCTGGAAAAGACACCAGCTGCAAGACATGTGATTTAATATGACCTGATGAAGCTGTGTGTTCTCCTGTCACTGCTCTATTTCCACACCCCTCAATAACATGTGATTTAATATGACCTGATGAAGCTGTGTGTTCTCCTGTCACGGCTCCATTTGCATGCCCCTCAATAACATGTGATTTAATATGACCTGATGAAGCTGTGTGTTCTCCTGTCACGGCTCCATTTGCACGCCCCTCAATAACATGTGATTTAATATGACCTAATGAAGCTGTGTGTTCTCCTGGCACTGCTCCATTTGCACGCCCCTCAATAACATGCACCCACCCCCCGTGTAAAAAACATTGATATTCAACTCCTGCTATTAATGGGATCCTCTGCTTGTTATTTTCCTTATGAATCGAGACACACGTTCAGAAAAGGCATGTGTGTTGTATTAACTGCTGGAAGAATGCTTCCAAAGTGTTGATGACTACCAATGAAAAGTCTACCCCTGTCTAACGATCATTTCTGAGTCTGGTTCCTCTTAAGTCTGTGACCGCACAATAAGCAGTGTTTGCAGACTGCTGTGGTTTTGGAAAACTATTTGCTGGAACAGGGTTTATTTCTGTAATCATTTTTTTTTATGTATTTCCATTTTGGATGCTGTTTCCTGTGCTGTCATCCAGGTATGTGTGTTGTTCTGTAGTGTTGGTTCTGACTTGTGGCTCTTTTAACACTGCAGCCCAGCTGAGTGCCAGATATTATGAGCAACTGGGACAATATTATTGGATTATAAATCAAAGGACTTACATACCTGCTCCCAAAATTTTACAAAAGGGTGTCAATTAGACCCCCCTCCAAGTTTGGAGTTATTCAAATAACTGGACAGAGTTTGATAAACATGATGGTGCACTTGGGTCAATAAAGACTCCGCTGCTGTAAGATCTGACAGCAATACGCTTTAAAGAGCAGCAGTGAGAGTGAGCTCTTAGGCTACACAGTCATACGATGATATTAAACACAGTCCTATAGTATTATTATTGGTTTATTCAGCATGACGTCTTTATCCAAGGTGACTTACAGAGACTAGGGGGTGTGAGCTATGCATCAGCTGCAGTCTCTTACACCCGAAAAACGGAGCACAAGGGGTTTAAGTGACTTGCTCACAAAGTAACGACAAAACAGGAGGTAAATAAGCATGACATTCATAACCTCTTAAAAGATGGGTCTGGGTGGAGATTTGGAGACCTCTCATTGATGAGAGCTCCCTGAAACCCTATCTCTCACTGATGAGAGCTCCCTGAAACCCTATCTCTCACTGATGAGAGCTCCCTGAAACCCTATCTCTCATTGATGAGCGCTCCCTGAAACCCTATCTCTCACTGATGAGAGCTCCCTGAAACCCTATCTCTCACTGATGAGAGCTCCCTGAAACCCTATCTCTCATTGATGAGCGCTCCCTGAAACCCTATCTCTCACTGATGAGCGCTCCCTGAAACCCTATCTCTCACTGATGAGAGCTCCCTGAAACCCTATCTCTCACTGATGAGAGCTCCCTGAAACCCTATCTCTCACTGATGAGAGCTCCCTGAAACCCTATCTCTCATTGATGAGCGCTCCCTGAAACCCTATCTCTCACTGATGAGAGCTCCCTGAAACCCTATCTCTCACTGATGAGAGCTCCCTGAAACCCTATCTCTCATTGATGAGCGCTCCCTGAAACCCTATCTCTCATTGATGAGCGCTCCCTGAAACCCTATCTCTCACTGATGAGAGCTCCCTGAAACCCTATCTCTCACTGATGAGAGCTCCCTGCTGGAAACCCTATCTCTCACTGATGAGAGCTCCCTGAAACCCTATCTCTCATTGATGAGAGCTCCCTGAAACCCTATCTCTCATTGATGAGAGCTCCCTGAAACCCTATCTCTCATTGATGAGAGCTCCCTGAAACCCTATCTCTCACTGATGAGAGCTCCCTGAAACCCTATCTCTCACTGATGAGAGCTCCCTGAAACCCTATCTCTCATTGATGAGAGCTCCCTGAAACCCTATCTCTCATTGATGAGCGCTCCCTGAAACCCTATCTCTCACTGATGAGATCTCCCTGAAACCCTATCTCTCACTGATGAGAGCTCCCTGAAACCCTATCTCTCATTGATGAGAGCTCCCTGAAACCCTATCTCTCATTGATGAGCTCCTGAAACCCTATCTCTCACTGATGAGAGCTCCCTGAAACCCTATCTCTCACTGATGAGAGCTCCCTGAAACCCTATCTCTCATTGATGAGCGCTCCCTGAAACCCTATCTCTCATTGATGAGCGCTCCCTGAAACCCTATCTCTCACTGATGAGCGCTCCCTGAAACCCTATCTCTCACTGATGAGAGCTCCCTGCTGGAAACCCTATCTCTCACTGATGAGAGCTCCCTGAAACCCTATCTCTCATTGATGAGCGCTCCCTGAAACCCTATCTCTCACTGATGAGCGCTCCCTGAAACCCTATCTCTCACTGATGAGAGCTCCCTGCTGGAAACCCTATCTCCCTGCTATGCACTCTAGAGGTGTGTTAACCAAAGCAGCAATGTCGTTTCACTCATATTTGTGTTTTTCCGGGTTCATGTCCCATTCCCAGTCTATGTATAATTAATCTTTCTTTAATCATGTCTTGCGGACCAACCTGCCACAACTTATAATTAGACATAGTGAAAAACGATCCTGGATATTTATTTCAATTTAGGAATTTTTGCACAGAATGCAGTGCCACCGGTGGCCAGACATTGTAACTGTGGTTCACTTGATTACACCGTAGCACTCAGCGCCACAAAGTGGCTAAATAATGTAACGGCAGCAAGTGTTCTGGGTTAGAACGATTACTGAGTACCTGCAAAAACTGCATTCTTTATTTAACCTGTAGAATCTGTTCAGTTAAAATAGGAAAGCACAAACTCAACCCAATCCAAATGAACCCTGTATGGGGTGTGGTGGGTGTAGTGAAACGGACTGATTAATACAAGCCACAATCCTGAAGTGTATTGATATAAAGCATAGCAGTGCATAGCCAAGCAGTGTTCAATGAGACCAATGGATGGACAGCCACATGTCTTTTACATTGTCAGGCTTCATCATACTGTAGCAAGTGATACACGACTCAGAGAATTTAATACACACACACACACACACACACACACACACACACACACATTATCAGGGAAGCTACTATTTTATCACATGTCTTTACATACATTCCCTAGTGTAAACAATACATTGCAATCTTTTTTTTTCACAATCATAAATCGGTCGGATATCCATTCCATACCCCTTTCTTACGAAAAATGAGACAGCTTCTTATGCCAGGCGTACAAAACCAAGCATGCACGGCACACAGGGGACCAGAAGTTGCACATTATTTTAATCAGTGCTGTTGCAAAGTCTATTTGTTTATTTATGAATGAATGACTTGTTTTTTATTTGTATTTTTTACCTGTGTAGATAAATAGTGCATCAATGCGTTTTCCAGCATGTACAATGTAACCAAGCTGGCAGTATCACAATTCTGAGTTGAAAGTTTCAAACAGATGCCCTTGTGTCTAGCTCTAGGCCTGCAGTAGCCACGCTGCTTCTCATGGTTAATCATTCATGTAACTTGTTAATGGTAAGTCTGACGAGGATATTTTAAGCAAGATCGAACAAGGACGTGACTAGGAGTTTAGTCATTTAGGCAAATACTGGCCCTGAGCTGACTCCTGGAAACTCTGAACGACAGCATCTTTTATAAATGAGCTGCTTTTCATCCAACAGGTTCTTTGTTTGGATTCCAAAGATTTGAACCTATTGAGGCCTTACTATAAACACAATGCATAAAGCAGTCCACTGTCATGAGTGCTCAGCAATGTGTAACGTCAGCCTGTTGAAAGAAAAACACCTTCAGGCATTGCTCCCGTATATACTGTAGCCTCCCTACACGCCTTGAGATGAAACTGCCACGTTTTAAGAATGTTCGCCTGTGGCCTGTGTTAACGATCGGATTCATATTCTGGTTCTTCATTAAATATCATCTTAAAAAGGCAGGCAGTGTGTCATGACACACCAGACTGAATAGAATGCTTAACCCTGGCAGAAGTGGAGCACAGTGGACTTGGTCCAGGAGTAAACAGCATACAGGTGTGCAGTGTGTACAGTTTGCAGGAGTAAACAGCGTACACGTGTGCAGTGTGTACAGTTTGCAGGAGTAAACAGAGCACAGGTGTGCAGTGTGTACAGTTTGCAGGAGTAAAACAGAGCACAGGTGTGCAGTGTGTACAGTTTGCAGGAGTAAAACAGAGCACAGGTGTGCAGTGTGTACAGTTTGCAGGAGTAAAACAGAGCACAGGTGTGCAGTGTGTACAGTTTGACAGTCAGGGAGTGATGATCCAGTGAGAACAGCAACAGGTACCGAGGTGGAGCTGATACTGGAGAAGATATTGCATTGGACTAACAGCTGTACACAGCACAAGAAATGACGTTTAAACAAAAACAACTAGACATATTTACATTCTCTAAAGGCATTGGTGTGACCGAGAATAAACGCTTTGAAAATAAACAGGACAGTTTACAACCTATATTTTTGCTTACCTAAATACCTAAGCAGTATACGCATATAACCTTCCCTTAGTACAATGTTAGCCACAAAATACAAACGGATCTCCGGCTGAAGGCTGAGTGGTGGCTGGGGCTCTGAACGCATTTCCTTTTTTTTGTTTCCTGAGCTGTGATGAGCCAGAAATGTCAAATTCAGCCTTTGTTTTAATAATCGCTTTCTTTGCTTCATTTGCGGTTGAAAACTTCTTGCATGGGTTTGTCCCCATGGACAAAGCCCTCCTTCATTTCTCCAGGCCCCCTTATACAACTCTCCACTGCATAATGCTCATGTCTTTACCACCAGTGGAGATGAGGTAACTGTCGTCATGCAGGAAGTTCACATTGGTCACGTGACTGCTGTGTCCGCCATAGACGTGGCTTGGAGCCTGAAAGAACACAAAGCATTTATTTACTAAATCAAAGCAATGCAGTTATTTCTTAAGAGGAATTATAATGAGGTTTGTCTGGCATGAGGTTTTATCACCGAGTATACCATTACTGTATGAACTGTGCAGTATTATCCTATTGTTCTGTGATGGTTTGCCATACCTAAGGGGTAATGGCATTGCTGTCGTGTGTTCACGAGGTCATCACGGAATTCCTGAGTCAATAAAGCCACAGCAATGCCATGATCGCTATTATACTACTTTTTAAAGTTATTTATTTATTTTCCATTACTAGTAATAACAGAATGTCTGACCTCCATAGAAAACAATGGGAGAGCTGTGTCCGCTTGTTGTACCCTTATAAATGTTTCCGACAGTAAAAGCATAGCAAAGTGTAACAAAGCACAGTGAAAGCATGGTAAAGCAATGTAAAGAACAGTGAGGTATGGTAGAACATATTAATTAACATGGTAAACCAGGGCACATCATGGCGAATGCATGGTATTACCATGGAAAAAGCATGGGAAAAGTGCAAAAATACCTTGCAAAATACTGTGGTAAACTTGCACGTCTGATTTGCATTATGATGCTTGCCTGTGCTTTCCCACTCTTTCGCTATGCTTCACTACACTGCTGTGCTTCAGCAATCCCTTTCCTCCTCCTCCTCTTTCCTGCCTCGTTTGCAGCTCTGTCTCTTTCTGTGTGGGATCATGGTCCTCCATCTTCTTAAGCATTCCTACTGCAACCCATTGCAACAATCTGAGATCTGAGTATCTGCACATGTGTTCAGGCCTAAACTGTAGAGATCTGTACTCGGCCAAGCAAAATACAATTTTTTATTTTTTTGGGTTTATGGTTTAAGAGGCATGTTTACTATTAATATCTTACCCTGAATTGTGAGCATGGGTAAGAGAAGAGATGAACCTTTCCAAAATCGTCTCCAGTAACCAACAGTTTCTTTTCATGAGATCTGCAGACGCCGTTGATATCGGTTCCATCTGAACCCTCGGGCCACAGTCCTGTAGCAAGAGATATTCATTACAGACACTGAGAAAGACTTTGCGTCAAAACGCTTGAATTTACTAAGCTTCTTTCAGTGTTTCTTAATGCTGCATAACCCACATGTCTTCACACATGTCAGTAATCTGACCTAAAGTATGGGGAATCTACTATCGTGCTTCAACAAGCAAAGTCTAACACACTTCTTTTTATTAATAAAACATTAAGCAATGCTGATATTATATGACCATGGGAGCGCACTGTGGTATATACGTTTACAATCTTAATTTAAGACCGGTAGTAAAAGTAACTAAACAGTGTGCAAGGAGACTGCTGGAAATACTGCAGTCTCACTCACCAAACACCTGGAAATACTGCAGCCTCACTCACCAAACACCTGGAAATACTGCAGTCTCACTCACCAAACACCTGGAAATACTGCAGCCTGACTCACCAAACACCTGGAAATACTGCAGCCTCACTCACCAAACACCTGGAAATACTGCAGCCTCACTCACCAAACACCTGGAAATACTGCAGCCTCACTCACCAAACACCTGGAAATACTGCAGCCTCACTCACCAAACACCTGGAAATACTGCAGCCTCACTCACCAAACACCTGGAAATACTGCCGCCTCACTCACCAAACACCTGGAAATACTGCAGCCTCACTCACCAAACACCTGGAAATACTGCCGCCTGACTCACCAAACACCTGGAAATACTGCAGCCTCACTCACCAAACACCTGGAAATACTGCAGCCTGACTCACCAAACACCTGGAAATACTGCAGCCTGACTCACCAAACACCTGGAAATACTGCCGCCTCACTCACCAAACACCTGGAAATACTGCAGCCTCACTCACCAAACACCTGGAAATTCTACAGCCTCACTCACCAAACACCTGGAAATACTGCAGCCTGACTCACCAAACACCTGGAAATACTGCAGCCTGACTCACCAAACACCTGGAAATACTGCAGCTTCACTCACCAAACACCTGGAAATACTGCAGCCTCACTCACCAAACACCTGGAAATACTGCAGCCTCACTCACCAAACACCTGGAAATACTGCAGCCTCACTGTGACAAAGAGAGAGTGAACTCTTGTTTTAGATCTCCCTCCCGACCGGTGAGGACGCTGGGGAGGAGGAGCAGGCAGAGCCGCGGTGCGCAACGTCACAGACCCGGTCGGGAAGCGAGGTGGCAATCACGCATTGGTTGGGCGGTTGCCCTCGCTGACCAATGGGGACGGGACGGGCGTACAAAGGGGCGTGGCCGGGGTTCTGTTCCTTCTGGCAAGGTACAGTGCATGTGTGAGAGAGAGAGAGAGAGAGAAACTGAAACTAAAAATTAACGAGTGGGGAAACAGAGGAAGGGAATTAAAGGACGGGACGTTTTGTGGATTGGACTGTCCTGTTAACCCATTTACTCTTTGTCTTTTTAGAGCACTAACGGGGCGCTCGGGAATACGCTGGAGGAGCGACAACCCGGAAGTGCTGAGTTTTATTACCCCGTGTTTTTCCCCGTGCTTGGATGCACAAAGAAGACGGACTATTGTTTTGTTGTTGGTTTACTTTGGGACTGCAACCTCCCCGTTTCTTGTTATTTTGTCGGGTTACACATTGTTGTGTATCCCGGCTCCCCTATTGTTTATCTAATTTATAATTATTATTTGTTTGGAGCGCGTTTTGGTTGCGTGGGGTAAAGGGACAATAAAAAAAAGACCAGGTGCTTAATTGCAAAACTGGACTGGAGTCTGTCATTTTACACCACACCATCGGTCACCCTGTCACACGTGGTGTCAGAAGTGGGATGGATCCAGCTACATTGGCGGCGGTCCTGGAGGCTTTGGACAGCCGAAGGGAGGCCGAGGAACGGAGGAGGGAGGAGCGCTACACAGCCCTCATCGAGAGGGTTGGGATGGGGATGTCGTCGGCAGCGTCAGCGGGGCCCGTGATGGTGGCCCCGAAGGCCCGGGCCCAGAAGATGACGGCGGAGGATGACCCGGAAGCCTATCTCGTGGCGTTTGAGCGGCTGGCCACCACCGCAGCGTGGCCCGGGAGTACTGGGCGAGCCAACTGGGCCCCTGCTTAATGGGGAAGCGCAGCGGCGTGCGGGCCATGACGGACGTCGATGCTGCCCAGTACGACCTGGTGAAAGAGGCTATCCTCCGCCGCCTTAACATCACGGGGAGACCCACGGGTCAGGTTCCGGGAGTTCCGGCGCCACTGAACACCGGCCCAGGGTGGTGGCGCAGCGGTTGTGCGACCACATGGCACAATGGCTGAACCCCAGCCTGAAAACTGGGGTCCAGATGGGGAAGCCATCGTTATGGAGCAGTTCTGCCATGTGGTCGGGGCTGAAACGCTAAGCCTGGATTCGCCAGCACAACCCCACTACCCTGGATCAGGCCGTGGCGTTGGCGAAAATTTTGAGGGCGCCCTAATGTCCGCCCACACCACCCTGCTGAACTACCCCTCTCCCTCCGTTGCCAAACCACCATCGAACCCCCGGACCAAGACCTGCCCGACCACCGACCCCATTGGGCCATCCGCCCCTTACCATGGCGGCAGAGGTTGGCCCCAGCTGGGGTAGAATGGTTTCCCCGCCCGCTGTCATACCAACAGCGGGACAAATATGTACCGCCCTTGCCCTCTGCCCCACCAGTCTGTTTTAGGTGCCAGCAGCGGGACACATCGCCAGGTACTGCCCGGCAGCCATGGAGTGCGGCGTGGCTGCGTGTCACCTGGCATCGGAGACAGGTAAGAAATGGGGAAATGGTCGGGAGGGCCCGTGTATGGTTGATGTTATGCTGGGGAAGGTGAAAACCCAGCGTTAGTGGACACGGGTGTGAGCAAACTTTGATTCGGACAGCTCTCCTCGGCGGTGTGTCGTGGCAGCCACAAGGACAGGTGGCGATCTCCTGTATCCATGGAGACACGGCGACATACCCCACCCTAAAAGTATATTTATCGGTAGGTCCGATAAAGCGCCACCTGGTAGTGGGGGTGGCGAAAAGTTACCACACCCGATTATTCTGGGTCGAGACTGGCCGCAATATAAGGATTTAGTAAAAGTATCGGCAGCCTCGACCACCGCGTGTAGACATGGCAGACCCCGGAAAGGAAGTAATTGGCACCATTTTTCCTTTCCATGCAGAACTGTTTTCTCCACTTTTTCGTCCTAGGAAAACACACAAGGAGAGACGGAGGGAAAAGTGGGAAGGCGCATCGATCCGACACGGTTGGGGTCTGGCGGGGAAGGGTCTGATGGTCCCAAACGCATGTCGAAGGGGTGGGAACACAGTGTGACCGGGCGGGCGAGGTTACTGGACCCACGAGGGTAGAGACTGCTCCAGCCCCTGTCAATATCCCGGACGTGTGGGCCTCAAGCGCGGACCTAGTGTGGGAGCAGAAGAACGACCCCACACTGGTGCACGCTTGGGAACAGGTTCGGTCTATTGAGGGTAAGGATGTTGGCGGCATCGGGACGCTGGTATATCCTCATTTTGTTGTAGAGGGCACTTACTATATAGGGTAAACCTAGCCCGGGCACAGGACAGCCTGTCAAACAGTTGATGGTTCCCCGTCTTGTCGACCAGAGGTCATGAGGCTGGCGCATGGCGTTCCCTTTGCAGGACACCTTGGTGTTGACAAGACGAGGGACCGAATACTGGCTCGATTTTATTGGGCAGGACTCTACACGAAGTGGCGAAATATGTAGCTACCTGCCGGAATGCCAGAGAGTAGCACCGGGTCGAGTCGCCCGCCCTTTGGTCCCACTGCCTATTATCTCCACTCCCTTGAGCAGCGTTGCAATGGACATAGTTGGGCCAGTGCTGCCTTCTGATTCGGGTACACGCACATATTAGTGATGGTGGATTATGCAGCGGTACCGGAAGCAGTTCCGTTCTGATCCACTAGTGCCACTGCAATTGCGAAAGAATTGAGTCAGATTATGGCTAGAGTAGGGATTCCCAAAGAAATATTAACTGATCATGGAGCGAACTTTTTGTCAAAAGCGCTACAGCAAGTGTACAAAATCCTAAAATACGTCCCATCAGGGCGTCTGTTTATCATCCCCAAGCGGATGGATTGGTGGAGCGTTTTAACCAAACATTGAAGCAAATGTTGAGGCGGTTTGTGAGTCAGGAGCAGAAACATTGGGCTACTCTTCTTCCTTACCTTCTCTTCGCAGTGAGAGAGGTGCCTCAGAGCTCAGCGGGATTTTCCCCTTTGAGCTGTTGTATGGCCGGCAGCCACGGGGCATCCTCGACCTGTTGAGAGAGGGTTGGGAAGAACACAAAAGCTCCTCTAAAAATGTAGTGCAGCATGTGCTCCTACTACGGGATCGCCTTGATTTAATTGGTCGATTGGCTCAAGACAATCTCAGATCAGCTCAACATCGGCAACAGCAGCATTACAATACTAATCTGCGAATTGAACCTTCGGCCAGGAGATAAAGTAATGCTGCTTCTTCCGTCATTGGAGTCAAAACTGTGTGCTAAATGGCAGGGGCCATACAAGTGATACGGGCAGTAGGACTAGTAAATTATGAAATTAGACAGCCCGATCGCGAAATAAAACAGAAATTTACCATGTCAACTTATTAAAGCCCTGGAAGGCAAGGGAGGTCTTATTCATAGCCCCAGGCGAGCTGGAGGATGACTTAGGACCCTGCATAGAGGCCCCTAGCCCCAGCCAGATTTCAATGGGGAACAGTTACTTCGGATCAGCAGGTAGAATTGCGTGTGTTGATCGGGAAATTTGGGGATGTGTTTTCTGATGTGCCCGGCAAGACTAACCTTACCAAATATGCTGTTATTACTCCGCCAGGGTCACTGTTCGGGAGAGGCCCTACGGATCCCAGAAAGCGGCGGAGTGGCGTCCAGAACGAGGTGAGGGCGATGCTTGAACTTGGGGTCATTGAGCCTTCCAGAAGCGAGTGGTGCAGTCCCATTGTTATCGTGGCCAAGAAGGGCGGCACTAATCGCTTCTGTGTCGACTTTCGAAAGGTCAATGCTATCGCCAAGTTCGGCGCCTACCGATGCCTCGGATCGACGAACTCCTCGACCGACTGGGGACGGCCAGGTTTATCTCAACTCTGGACCTGGCGAAGGGATATTGGCAGATCCCTTTGACCTGCGATTCATGTGAAAAGGCGGCATTTTCAACTCCGGATGGGCTGTTCCATTTTAAAACCATGCCATTTGGGTTACATGGTGCGCCGCCGCCTTTCAGAGACTGATGGACGAGGTGTTACATCCCCATCGTGAGTATGCAGCAGCGTATATTGACGATGTGGTTATATATAGCTCCACCTGGAGAGAGCATGTAAATCGACTTACAGCCGTCCTTCAGTCTCTAAGGGCTGCCCGGCTGACAGCCAACCTGAGGAAATGTCGTTTGCTAAATTAGAAACCCAGTACCTAGGATTTATCATGGGAAGCGGACGGGTGAAACCCGTGGCCACCAAAGTCCAGGCTTTGGTGGGCGCGCGATCCCCAAAACCAAGTCCCAGGTGAGGTCGCTACTGGGATTGGCTGGTTATTACCGCCGCTTTATCCCGAGTATGCCACCGTGGTCAATCCCTGGTAGACCTCACTAAGAAGTGTCGCCAAATTTAGTGAAGTGGTCAGAAGAGTGTCAGGGGCGTTTGAGACCATCAAGCAAAAACTGTGCCAGGCTCCTGCGCTAATATTACCAGATTTTAGCAGGAGATTCCTACTCCATACCGGCGCGTCAGAGGTTGGTTTGGGGCGGTCTTGTCCCAGAGGGTTAACGGGGTGGAGCACCCCATTCTCTACATTAGTAGAAAAATGCTTCCTCGGGGCGCAATTACTCGGTTGTGGAGAAGGAGTGTCTGGCCATTAAATGGGCTACTCACTCCCTCAGATATTACCTACTGGGACATTCATTTGATCTAGTCACGGACCACGCCCCACTCAGATGGTTAAGCACCATGAAGGATAGCAATGCCGAATAACTTCGGTGGTATTTGGCATTGCAGCCTTATATGTATCGTATGGTACATCGTGCAGGGAAAGATCACCAAAATGCGGATTATTTTTCCGGGAGGGAGTAATGGGGTTGGTAGGTTTGGCGAGTGTTCCTTCGGCTCCACTCTGAGCGGTGGGATATGTGACAAAGAGAGTGAACTCTTGTTTTAGATCTCCCTCCCGACCGGTGAGGGCGCTGGGGAGGAGGAGCAGGCAGAGCAGCGGTGCGCAGCGTCACAGACCCGGTCGGGAAGCGAGGTGGCAATCACGCATTGGTTGGCGGCGGTTGCCCTCGCTGACCAATGGGGACGGGGCGGGCGTACAAAGGGGCGTGGCCGGGGTTCTGTTCCTTCTGGCAAGGTACAGTGCATGTGTGAGAGAGAGAGAGAGAGAACTGAAACTAAAAATTAACGAGTGGGGAAACAGAGGAAGGGAATTAAAGGGCGGGGCGTTTTGTGGATTGGACTGTCCTGTTAACCCATTTACTCTTTGTCTTTTAGAGCACTAACGGGGCGCTCGGGAATACGCTGGAGGAGCGACAACCCGGAAGTGCTGAGTTTTATTACCCGTGTTTTCCCGTGCTTGGATGCACAAAGAAGGCGGACTATTGTTTTGTTGTTGGTTTACTTTGGGACTGCAACCTCCCGTTTCTTGTTATTTTGTCGGGTTACACATTGTTGTGTATCCGGCTCCCCTATTGTTTATCTAATTTATAATTATTATTTGTTTGGAGCGCGTTTTGGTTGCGTGGGGTAAAGGGACAATAAAAAAGACCAGGTGCTTAATTGCAAAACTGGACTGGAGTCTGTCATTTTACACCACA
>CM060269.1:683423-753423 GCA_030684275.1 Acipenser oxyrinchus oxyrinchus
ATACTGCAGCCTCACTCACCAAACACCTGGAAATACTGCAGCCTCACTCACCAAACACCTGGAAATACTGCAGCCTCACTCACCAAACACCTGGAAATACTGCAGCCTCACTCACCAAACACCTGGAAATACTGCAGCCTCACTCACCAAACACCTGGAAATACTGCAGCCTCACTCACCAAACACCTGGAAATACTGCAGCCTCACTCACCAAACACCTGGAAATACTGCAGCCTCACTCACCAAACACCTGGAAATACTGCAGCCTCACTCACCAAACACCTGGAAATACTGCAGCCTCACTCACCAAACACCTGGAAATACTGCAGCCTCACTCACCAAACACCTGGAAATACTGCAGCCTCACTCACCAAACACCTGGAAATACTGCAGCCTCACTCACCAAACACCTGGAAATACTGCAGCCTCACTCACCAAACACCTGGAAATACTGCAGCCTCACTCACCAAACACCTGGAAATACTGCAGCCTCACTCACCAAACACCTGGAAATACTGCAGCCTCACTCACCAAACACCTGGAAATACTGCAGCCTCACTCACCAAACACCTGGAAATACTGCAGCCTCACTCACCAAACACCTGGAAATACTGCAGCCTCACTCACCAAACACCTGGAAATACTGCAGCCTCACTCACCAAACACCTGGAAATACTGCAGCCTCACTCACCAAACACCTGGAAATACTGCAGCCTCACTCACCAAACACCTGGAAATACTGCAGCCTCACTCACCAAACACCTGGAAATACTGCAGCCTCACTCACCAAACACCTGGAAATACTGCAGCCTCACTCACCAAACACCTGGAAATACTGCAGCCTCACTCACCAAACACCTGGAAATACTGCAGCCTCACTCACCAAACACCTGGAAATACTGCAGCCTCACTCACCAAACACCTGGAAATACTGCAGCCTCACTCACCAAACACCTGGAAATACTGCAGCCTCACTCACCAAACACCTGGAAATACTGCAGCCTCACTCACCAAACACCTGGAAATACTGCAGCCTCACTCACCAAACACCTGGAAATACTGCAGCCTCACTCACCAAACACCTGGAAATACTGCAGCCTCACTCACCAAACACCTGGAAATACTGCAGCCTCACTCACCAAACACCTGGAAATACTGCAGCCTCACTCACCAAACACCTGGAAATACTGCAGCCTCACTCACCAAACACCTGGAAATACTGCAGCCTCACTCACCAAACACCTGGAAATACTGCAGCCTCACTCACCAAACACCTGGAAATACTGCAGCCTCACTCACCAAACACCTGGAAATACTGCAGCCTCACTCACCAAACACCTGGAAATACTGCAGCCTGACTCACCAAACACCTGGAAATACTGCAGCCTCACTCACCAAACACCTGGAAATACTGCAGCCTCACTCACCAAACACCTGGAAATACTGCAGCCTCACTCACCAAACACCTGGAAATACTGCAGCCTCACTCACCAAACACCTGGAATCCTAGCGTGCAGGTACAGGAGGCCCATTCGATATCACGGGTTGCTTCCACGCTGACTACTTGCTTGCATGCAGATGGGATCCCTGTGCAATGACAAGGTGCAACAGCATTCATTACATCCAGCTGGCTAGCTATTAAGTGTACAAAAACTGCACTTGTAAGTGATTCTGTTCCTATGCAAAATATTTGTATTTCAACTAAACAGGAAAATTATTTCCTTTTTTAATTTTATTCTTTTATACATGATTTGAATTTATTAAAGCAAAATAAATAAATGGGTTCAATAATTCAACACCTGAATGTCACTTACAGTACAAGATCTCATAGTCTCCTGAATTAGACATTAGATACTGGGAGTCAACTGACCAGTCCAAGTGAGTGATGAAACTGGAATGACCCTGAAATATAAAGGACAGGAACAAATACACCACATCAGAAATGCAGCAACTCAACAACTCCTTAGTGGCCTGGAGCTTTCTGAGTGCCCCATGCAGTATACATGTCATTAGAAGTCTACTCTAAACACCGCAGTCAAGCAGCTTGACTACACAAGCCTCTCGCCTGGTGAGGTCTGCTTTCGTCTCTCCTTGTCTAGCATGGGGGTTAGCGGGGACTAATTAGAATTAGTGCTGAAGATCAGAAATGTACAGCCAGTAGCATAAGCCCATTGAAATACTTAAATCAACATGACACTGGGAATTGCAGATTAGAATCCAGTATATGAGGAAACTAGCAGGATAATAATAATAATAATAATAATAATAATAATAATAATAATAATAATAATAATAATAATACATGGTGTTAAATGTCTTTCCATCCAATTATCCCAAAGGAGAAAAGCTTACTGAGCACTTCCCAACTCTGCTGTATTTTCTGCCGTTGTCGCTCACTCCGTAGATATAAATGTAATTGTCATGAGATCCAATTGCCAAGAAATGACCATCTGCAAACAGAGGCAGAAGTGAAAGTCAGGGCCAGTGAAGACCAGACTGATCCAAGTTAAACATTTACCTGTCATCTCAAATGGATGAAATGTTGCATGATTCTCTGAAATGACAGTGTTCTAGCAGAAATAGCTGCGTGCGATTGAATTGCCACATACATTGTAAAGTAATATGAGAAGATAGTGATTAAAACATTCTTCAGGGTTTGCAGAGATCAGTCCTGGAGAGCCCTTCTGCACCAGGGTGACCAGGTGTAATGAAGCAGTTAACAGCTTTAGCACCGGAAGAAGGGTTCATTGGTTCAATTAAACAATTGAGAACAGGGCTTCCACAAAGACCTGCACTGGATTCCATTTCCATTATAGCGGCATCATAGCCATGAACTGGTCAGGAAGGGCCAGAGTTTCTTCAGTAAGAACAGGGGTTCCCAATCCTGGTCCTGGGGGACCCTGTGTCTGCTGGTTTTCATTCCAACTGAGTTCTCAATTACTTCATTGAATTAATCATTAGCTTAGTTAGACCTTTTTAATTGTTTTCAGCTTTTAAACAGTTTTTAAACAATTTTTCAAATTAACTATACAATTGCATAAGTAACTTGAACTCGGCAACTTTTTAGGAGCTGAGAACAATTGAAAAGGTCTAATTAAGCACATTCTTAGTTCAATGAAGGGTTGAGTTTACTAAGTTTCTTTTAGATTGGGAAACCCTGTGTTAGAACATCATACAGTTTGTATGAGAGAGGACAGCGGTCTTCAGGTAAACCCCAAACTGAAATGTGAAAGTGAGTGTCCTGCCTCCTAACCTGGTGAATAGCGCATAACTGACAGCTGCTCACTGCCGTCTGTGTGAACTGTGACCAAGTCCTTTGTCTCTGTGTCCAAAACTAGCCACCTGCGACAAAAAACATGGAGAGAGTTGAGAGGTAAGAGGATGTGCAGAAAACACCCGCGGAAAACAAAGCAATATGACAACCAGAAAAGCAAGTGCATGGTGCAACTCAAGCATGCATTCACTCCTACTTCTGTATCTTTATATATGAGTCCCTGTACGGCACAAGAGTGTGTTCCCTGTGCATCCCTCACAGTGCTTGTGAAGGACCAGCAGGGCAGTATCTGAGCTGTGCATCCCTTACAGTGTTTGTGAAGGACCAGCAGGGCAGTATCTGAGCTGTGCATCCCTTACAGTGTTTGTGAAGGACCAGCACGGCAGTATCTCAGCTGTGCATCCCTTACAGTGCTTGTGAAGGACCAGCAGGGCAGTATCTGAGCTGTGCATCCCTTACAGTGTTTGTGAAGGACCAGCAGGGCAGTATCTGAGCTGTGCATCCCTTACAGTGCTTGTGAAGGACCAGCAGGGCAGTATCTGAGGTAGTGAACCGGAGGTATCAGGAATAGAGAATTCCAAAGGGAAATGTTTTAAGAAAACTCCCCTGACAGCTGGAGGAACTGAACTTTGATTTGATTCAACTATTCCTATATAAAAAGCAAATCCTAATATGCTCTTCAGTCAAACTTTCTTTTAACAATGGCTAAAGGGATCATGGAAAAATGATCAAGTCCACACAACCCAAAGTGAGGTTCAGATCCTAACAAAGTGACCAGGCAGTCTAAAGGGGCTTCTCAAAAGGGTCTTTAATACATTCCACATATTTGTATTGTATATTATGTATGCTTTTCACAATTTTTACTCGAATTACGAATTTTCAAGACTATAAAAAACCCCGACATTTTTAGATTAATATAATTATAGTTTCATGGCAATTCTAGTTTATGATGAACTACACTTTCCATTAGAAATAACAGGTCCACATACATTTCCAGCATTCTTCAGTGTGTGTATATATATCTGAGTGGCCAGCAGGTGTCACCCTTGCCCTGGCTTTCTGTTCAGTCTAAGAAGAGAGAGGAAGGGAACCCTGTGAGCTCATGCAGCTTACCTCCCAGTCTGCGTTCCTATAGCAACGACGGCTCCAGAGGAATGGAAGCCAACTGACTGGGCTGCATCCTGCAGAGAGCAAGGAGAGAAGAGTTACTACAGTGAGCACCAGAGAGGGGGCAGGACACACACACAGGTCTAGTGTGCAAGGAGAGAAGGGTTACTACAGTGAGCACCAGAGAGGGGGCAGGACACACACACAGGTCTAGTGTGCAAGGAGAGAAGGGTTACTACAGTGAGCACCAGAGAGGGGGCAGGGCACATACACAGGACTAGTTAGGGTTTGGGGTTAAGGGTACTGTTGGGTTAGGGATAGTGTTGGGTTAGGGTTTGGGGTTAAGGGTACTGTTGGGTTAGGGATAGTGTTGGGTTAGGGTTTGGGGTTAAGGGTACTGTTGGGTAAGGGATAGTGTTGGGTAGTGGTGGGTTAGGGTAGGGTTAGCGTAGGGGTTCACCTCAATAGTCTTGCTCCAGACAGGGTGGTGAGAGGAGGAGTCCCAGAGCGTGATGTGCTTGTCGTGGCCACACGTTAAGAACTGGGGTTTAGATGGATGCACTGCCAGGCCCCAGAGCTCGTCTGTGTGACCCTGCAGCAAGAATCACAGCACATTAACAACACACTTTTTGTTTATTTTGATGATCATTTTGGAGAATTACAGATTGTTACATGTTTTATTGATCTCATATACTTATTATTTAGAACTCCTTTCTACGGTACTCTTTCAAAAAAATAGGGACTTGTATGCAGTGATCGCGTCCATCCATCTGTCTGTCCGTCTGTCTGTTGTACTTTACATGGTCAACATAACGCCCTGGAGTTCAGCACCAATCTTCATCAAGCTTGTATCATACCCTCCCAGCCTCCTAGAAATGTTCTGGATTGCAATCGCCTCCAATCCGATACTCTTGGTTTTATACAAATATTCTTTAACCTCATTATGTGATTATGAGCACTCTGTCTGTGTACATGCACTGGTTTGTATGTGTAAGATTATGAGCACTCTGTCTGTGTACATGCACTGGTTTGTATGTGTAAGATTATGAGCACCCTGTCTGTGTGCATGCACTGGTTTGCATGTGTAAGATTATGAGCACCCTGTCTGTGTACATGCACTGGTTTGTATGTGTAAGATTATGAGCACCCTGTCTGTGTGCATGCACTGGTTTGTATGTGTAAGATTATGAGCACCCTGTCTGTGTGCATGCACTGGTTTGTATGTGTAAGATTATGAACACCCTGTCTGTGTGCATGCACTGGTTTGCATGTGTAAGATTGGTCCATCCAGGGAGTTTTAAAGTCATCATTGCTTCTGAAATATAACTGCATTCAAGTCATTTCAGCTGGTGCAAGCCAGTTCCACTTTTCTAAATAAGCTTCCATCAGTGAGTGCAGATGTATTTACCTGGGTGATTGGGTTGAACTCCCCATATAAAGTGCCTTGAAGAACGTAGTTTCTGGTGGTGCCGATAAGAACGCACTCTCCTTTACTTTCAGCCACTGTCCTGACTGGGCCGTATGGCTCAGGAATCTGTGTGGGGAGGGAAGAAAGGGCCACATGGTTGAACAAGCATGCAGAAGTATACTAGGGCACTGAAATGTATCCATAGAAAGCTTGAGCAATCAGACATGTCACAACGGTTTAGGGTAGCATCTAGTCAGCTCTGGAGAGTGAGCGACATACTGAGCTGGAACGGTTTGGGTTCGCACCCTGCGCTAAGCAGGCTGTATGGACTACATGTACTGCACATAGCCAGTGAACTGCTCTGGAAGCACCAGCCTTTGGAAATGCTGTTTCATCCGAGTCCTATTTCTGTCTGGTTATTTCTACACAGGAAGTGAAATGGAGGGACTGACACAGGTTGATATTGACTTGCATACCGTGTCTGACCAGGCTTGCTATTTTTTGATTAGCAACAGCTGCACTTGGAAATACGATCTACAGTACATACAAGTCTCTGTTGAACCCGTGCAGTTAGCCACAGCTTTTCTCCTTTGAAGCACCTTTGGCAACAAACAATGTGCAACAAAAGAAAACAGTTTGTGAAGCTACAGTGACTAAACTCTTTACACTTTACACCCTGAAGCAGTACCAGTCAGTTGAAACCATATCTTCATCTTATTAATGTGCCCACACCATGAGGGTCACAGTGTGTTTGGAATTACAAAAGCTCTTCTGGGTTCTGGAACAGTGGCTTGAATTCTAGAACCCTATTTAAGAATGTGCACATCAGGGTTCCGGTGGTTCTCCATCCTCTTATAGGGCATTGTGCCAGTCTGCAAAGAGGTCTATTCACAGAACCTTAAGGACGTGCTAAAGATACACTCAAATGTTTTTAATAGGCCAGTGTCTCATGTTAGCAAATCTGAATGCTGGAATCAGATTATCTGCACCTGCAGTGGAAGATGCAAACCCTAACAGATCATTTATTCCAGGAATATTGAATTGCAGCAGCGTGGATTCAGACTTCACACATGCACACCGGCTCTCACCTCAACCTCCTGTATCTTCTGGTAGTTCCCATCCCAGGAGACCAGCTTTCTGTCCTTCCCACCGCCCGACACTAACGTGCCATTGCGTAACATGCAAAGTGCAAAAATGCCACCTTCATGTGCCCCTTGAATAGCACAGCTAATCCTATTAGTACCTGCAAGACAAACAGCAAAGAAATCACAAAGACTCAAAGCCACGCTTCTTCTGCCAAGCTGTAACAGTGGAGGGGTCCTCTTTTTAAAAAGCACATCTAACAAAGCTCACTTGCATATGGACTGTGTATATCAACAGTACGTGCCTTTGTACCTATTGTTTTTGCCATTTGTTTTCCTGTTTGCATTACTAAGGACGTATTAAAATATTAAAACAATCAGGCAAGCACTGCTTGAAACGTATTCAGTGACAAAAATGACCATGTTCGTGTTCGTTCATATAGCAGAATTTGTAAATGACTATTGAAAAGTTATCATGCAAAAGAACCCAATGCATAAACGACGTGTGAAATAAACAGCACACGTTCAGCTGTTTCATAGGTCATTTGATGAGGTCCTGCGTACCGAGAGATTCTTTTTCCTGTAATATAGTACTCATTATACTTCTGTTTTCCTGCTAACTCAATATTGAAACACAGCGTTTCCACACTGGAATATTCTTTAAAAGTTAAATGAATATTGGAATGTGGAAAGCCCGTGTTGGTCCCAGCACTCAGATATTATGAGAGGAGGGTCTGAAAGACTTTACTCCCGCTCTGAAGACCAGGGCACAGCTCTAGACTGTATTTACCTTTCCCCCACACCAGGATGTTCCCGCTCGAGTCCCCTGTTATCGTATCCCCATTTTCTGAAAATGTCACACACAAGACGAACTTGGGCTTCTCTTGTTTCTGCAACAAATAGAAACATCACCTTTATTGACAGAATTTTTTCTGCCACAGTGCACGGTGGCTTATATATGAATTCTGCTACCTAGGGGCTCAATTATAAACCCTAAATAAAAAACCTCTCCAAGGCTTAAATGCATGGAAAAAATGTGGGTTAATTCACTAGCCTTTTACCAAATGGATTTGAATCTAAATACTCGAGCATCAAAGAAAAACTTTTTTCAAAACTACACATGGGCATATTTATTTTTGCTGCATATTATCTTTCAATCTAGTTTTCAATAATGCAATATTTTTTTTTTCCCCTTTATACCTCAAACAAGCCTTGCTTCTTTACTAAACAGCCGCTTTCTAAGGTCCAGAAGTACAGGTGAGATTTTCCGCAGGTCACTATGATGTTGGTGTCTGTCGGGTGGAAATCTGCTGCAAACACAGCTTCATTGGAACACTGGAGACAAACAGAACAGAACAGAACAGAACAGAACAGAACAGAACAGAACAGGAAGAAAGCAGAGAACACAATGAGATTTCAAACAGCTCACATCAAACTGGAGCACTTACAGTGACACAACTAATAGCATAACTGGAGAAAGAAAATGCAAATTCTGGACTTTCGAATTCGATGTATTGTCACATAACGAAGTTAACAGAACATAATTATGTTGCAGACCATGGAAGGGAAAGAGAATGCTTGCAGTTACAGTATCTCTTTCTGTTGTGCTAATTATAGATGAATGAGAGTCTTGTGATGGCAGCAAAGTCCCAGCTTCAGGCAACCGGGTCTCATGCATATTGCTGGGGATTAGGGATATTTTGTTAGCCAATAAGCTTGTGAGCTGACATGCCACTGACCTATCAAAATTTAGGTTAACCTTTCATCCAATCAAAAAAGCTCCCAGGAGTATCTACACATATCTACAGCGCTCCTGTGCACAAAGGGAGCACTCTTTCCTCACGATGCCCTGGTGTATTTCCCTCTGAGCACAATAACATTTACAAATGTCCAGGATGCTGGAGTCACGGCTCATTTTCAGCAGTCACATTCTGTTATAACGCCGCACAATGGAATACCTTGACTTCAGCGAGCCTCTCCTCCTTCTGCCAGTCCCACACAGAGAGAACATGATCGTTGGAGTCGTCCACTGCACAGAGATTGCTGCCTCCGTTCTGCGAATCACACGGTTTATTCATTTGTTTATGATTTATTAAAAGTTATTTATTCAGGAGAAGTCCACTGAGATGCAAGCACCTCCTTTGCAGGGACATCCAGAGACACATCGCTGGCAAATCTGTTTATTTATGTCTATAATAAATCACAGTAAGAATATGCTACACAGATATACGTGATTACTGATCTAAGGTGTTCCTAGTAAAGATACCCGTCATTAAATGACTACCTGAAAATCGATTCTTCCCAGCATAAAGTCCAGTTTATTATTGTTTGCTTCATGCAAAAGTCTTTTAATTAAGGAACTGACTGATTAATAAATGTAATTGTTTTATTCTAGAGAGCTTACCAGACAGCTGGTGGCAGGGTCTAAAAGAGTTACCTTTCTAAGTTGGAGAGGGAACAGAAAATCAAAGGATGGGGGGACCCTTTTGGCTGCTGCACCCTTAGCACTGCTTTTGAGTTCTCATGAATACACTGAAATCAATTGATCTGTCCCTAATAAGATGACAATTGAAGTTTCACTTCATGCAGGGCAGGGCAGAATCAATTTCCGGTATTTACTGATTGATTTTTACTAGGGATTCATATTTTTGAAATGAAAAAGCTGAACTCACGGATTTTGAAAAGGCGATGCATGTCACTGCCCGGTCGAAGAAGCCCATTCCGAGCACGTGGAGCGTGTTCAGACTGACCGAGTCCCAGACCCGCACGTGGGGGCACAGCTGCTGTGGAAGGCAGAGTCGGATAAAGGGTTACTGCAGTGTTTAAACATCTTTCTCATCTGTCTTCATACAGCAGGATTTTTATTATCTTCCCTGACTGACTGACTACACAAGCTGTCAGAGAAGAAACTGTGTGCTATTCTGGAGCGCTGTGAAAAAATTAAACAGGATTCCTTCACAGGACTGATTTCCATGAAGACGCACCACATTGCTTCCATAGAATCACTTTCCTTGTTTGTAGCAATAGGGGGATGTAATACTTTTATGCTTCTGAGTTTTGTCAGAGGAAAGTAAAAGAAATCTCACTTTCTCATTTCATCTCATCTTCACCTTGCTGAAAGAAACAGAGCTGTATTTATAAAGCATCTGTGTTCCAGTAAAGGCACAGGGCTGCATTCAGGGAACATGATCCGTGGTGCGTTAAACCAAGAGGACTGCGGCTTTATTAAATGGATTTACAAAGGCCCTGGAAAATCTAGCTTCACACTGTAATTGCATTGTTCTTAAAAACCTTATAAAGACATGGCAGGAGGAAAGACATTTGTATTTTATTAACGGCAGCCTCTTCACACATGGGCTGCATCACATATCTCCCAGACTCCACGCCTTGAAACAAAACAAAATGCTGAAAAAGCACTCAGCTTGCCCAAGCAAGTGTGACTGGTTTTCTACTCTACTCTAATAGAACACAAGTCTTTATGTTTTTATTTATTTATTTTTAAAGGTTTCGGTTTGTTTTTCTTCCCTCTTGAATGAAGATTCACTTACTTTTCCATCAGGCGATGTTCCGGCAACCTGCCCTGTTGCTATGGTGATTTTATCAGGGTGGACTGCTAGGCTGTAAAAAAAAAAGAAAAAAAAAGAAAGAAACAAAGAAACAGACATATGTGTTACTTCACACCTAGCTCCACGCAGCGCCTGAGTATTAGAATGTTTTTATTAAAAGAAAAAGCATCTTCCAAGGAGACCCGTAATCACTGATATGGAAAGCATCCCAAAGTCGTTCTCTTACTACAGATGCGTTAAGACATACCAGCACGATGACTGGTAACTGAAAAACATTTACACCGGATAACAAAAGCAGCAGGTGCAGAGCAGAACACCTGACACTAAGGGGCGTTGCCAGAAGGAGTGAGTTACAGGCACACATTATGCTTTAACTGGGATAATATATGCTAGTCCAGGTAACATCTGCTAGCTTCCTGGAAAACCTGTGCTGATTCTAGGCCCATGCATTGCAGTATATTGGTAGCAGCTATAAAGGATGGGGCTACACTGGTAGTGGGGTGCTGGCAGCTCCGCAGGTAGTACACTTGCTCTTCAGTATCTGAGCATCAGCACCCTCGCGTGGTGTTACCTTACAGCTCAGTATCTGCACCCTCACCCATTGTGCTTTCACGCCAGTATCACACTCAAAGAAAGGGCTCATCGATGGTATGTAACAAGCTCTGTATGCCACTTAGAATTTCTTGCAACATGACTGCAGCAATACAAGCGACGTTCAAACACCAGGGAGAGCAGCCTGACGTTACCTTCTCATTGCAGCAGCTTCTCTTATTTAATTACAATGAGGTTCCCATGATCTATAATAACAGGTTTCACTTTCACTGTATTTCAGGTGTAGCGGAGCTGCTGCTGCTGCTGCTGCTGTGATCTTTAACCTGCAAAATCTTTCAAAGTGATGTTTCGTGCTTCCCTTCTAATATCTCACCCACCTCTTCGTCGATCAATCAGAATTGCACGAGACTTCAGGCTCGCCACAATATTGTTGCATTTAAAAAGACATGAGGACAACTGACTAGGCTGTAAAAAAGTCCATCTCGAATCAGCTTTTTTGACAATCCAAACAGAAGTAGGATTTTGTGTTCTTACCACTTGACATCATCGTTGTGTCCGGTGTAGTGTCTCTGAAGCTGCTCTTCCACATTGTACAGCACAACGACTGAAGCAATGAAGTACACAGTCTCACCGGTCGGCAGCAGGTACAGGTTTGAGCGGCAGTCCCGGCCTCTGTACCCATAGCTGCAAGTTTTGTCAAGGAGTTTAAAGAATCTGGAGCCTGGCGGCGGACGTTATATCTGGGGCTGTGCTGCTAGTCTTGATGTTATATCTGGGGCTGTGCTACTAGTCTTGATGTTATATCTGGGGCTGTGCTGCTAGTCTTGATGTTATATCTGGGGCTGTGCTGCTAGTCTTGATGTTATATCTGGGGCTGTGCTGCTAGTCTTGATGTTATATCTGGGGCTGTGCTGCTAGTCTTGATGTTATATCTGGGGCTGTGCTGCTAGTCTTGATGTTATATCTGGGGCTGTGCTGCTAGTCTTGATGTTATATCTGGGGCTGTGCTGCTAGTCTTGATGTTATATCTGGGGCTGTGCAGCTAGTCTTGATGTTATATCTGGGGCTGTGCTGCTAGTCTTGATGTTATATCTGGGGCTGTGCTGCTAGTCTTGATGTTATATCTGGGGCTGTGCTACTAGTCTTGATGTTATATCTGGGGCTGTGCTGCTAGTCTTGATGTTATATCTGGGGCTGTGCTGCTAGTCTTGATGTTATATCTAGGGCTGTGCTGCTAGTCTTGATGTTATATCTGGGGCTGTGCTGCTAGTCTTGATGTTATATCTGGGGCTGTGCTGCTAGTCTTGATGTTATATCTGGGGCTGTGCTGCTAGTCTTGATGTTTTGAGTCTGGGTGTTTGTTGATTTGTGTTCAAGTTTCTGCTGTTGTGTTGTTGCTGCATCGCTGTGTATAACTTTGCGCAGTGTTGAGAAAATAAGGGCGAAAATGCTTTGGGAATTCAATTCCAAATTCTTTTTGACAAAATGTAAATGCTTTTTTTTTTTTTTTAAAGAGCTGAATAGAGCCTGACAAACTCCCAGGAGCGCTTGAGCAAACCTCACAATGTGCATTCCCACAATTCAGTTCACCTTTACATCTACCTAGAACCCTTTTTTATGTGTCATGCAGTTGAACATCCAGGTTTGAAATGTTAGTGTCTCTGAAGAGGCTGCACGGCTCGGCTAAGGTATTCAAACGTGATGCTTTAACCCTTTCATCCTCATATGGGGACGGATTAAAAAAACTCTCTTCTAGTCTTTATATGAAGACATATGGAAGACGCAAATGCATGATAGCCTCATATGAGTGTGTTATATTATTCAGTGAAAGATATATTTATTATGTGTCCACTACTTGAAATGTCTTTGTTTTTTTCAGCTATTTTCTATAGTTCATGCATGAAAGGGTTTCTATATGAACTTGAACAGATGCAAAAAAGGTTATTAGATGCAGTGACTGGATCTGGAAGCCTGCTAAATAAACAGCGCTGAGCTAATGCTTGGGTATAAAAACAAAAGGATACACCCAATCCAGTTTGAGCTTCTTGGCCGGCAGGTCTGCTTTAGCTTCCAGATTGTAGGATTCCACTTGATCTTTAGGCATGTACATGGTAACAGGACGCCCACGCAAAAACATTTTCACATACCCTTCCTCTAAAAAAGGACAAAGAGCTTCAAAAGACAGTTCAGCTCCAACAATCAGCATGCAAGCGAGGGCAGCATTAAGAGCTAGAAATCATGGGAAGCGTAACAAGAAAAAAAAAGAGAAATGAAGGTTCAGGAAACACAAGAATGCAGGTTTTAAAAGAATTTTATTGGGCGTTTTAAAGTACAATTCACAAAACATGCAACGGCTAACAGAGCACGGTGAATAGAAAGCAGTTTGTCTCATTATCCAGCTCAACAGGTGTTAACAGATGAACCATGCTATTCAAAAGGAGATGGGACTGGAAACAAGACAGAAAGGAACAGTGCCAACGCTCAAGATGCTCAAGCCAGAACAGCAAACACAACGAGAGTGATCAGAATAGGAGAAGACAGGAACAAAAAAAGAGACATACGGCACAGGAGAAAGAAAACAAAGGGTTGCAAAACTTTTTGTCATGTTAGAAACGTTAAAGGTTGTGCCACTTAAACAACAAAATCAATCAGACGAGGCAGAACCTAGTAACATATCTGAAAATACTGACTCGGGGATCTCAGAGGGCTTCTAAAACTAGGTGACCTTGACATATCAAGAGGGCTAAACAGGGTCTGGCTGGGGCTTTGGGGGAACGGCTGGGTGAAGGAGGGCGCCTTGCGGAATCCGGGCTGGGCAGGGGGCCTGTCGGACGTGCTCCCGGGTTCAGGGTCTACTGGCTTCGCTAGCACCCCAAACAAACGACTCCTGCTCTCAGAAGATCCAATCCTTTTTGACGGGTGACTCAGAAATATCTGCACGGTTACTAGGTAAAGTGGTAAGGTTGGCAAGGGGGAGGGGGGTGTGGTTGGAGGGCAGAAGTGATACAGCAGTTACAAACAAACAAACACAAAATGAATAAATCCGAATGCCTGTCCCATTATTATTTATTCTTTGTTTGTCATGCTTAAAGTGAGTGAATGTGACAGTAAGGGCTTCCCACCAGAAGTGGACTCCGCTGTAGCGTTCTGAGGGTTTGGTTATACTTCTCCCATTATCTGAACGCTCAAACCCCTTTGAACTGCTTTAACAATGATATCGTTTCCTGAACTGCGAATCTGTGACTAGAGCAAGGTCTCAAGAGGAATGTGTTTTAAAAGCCAGTCAAACGCATTTAGGAGGCTATCGTGTGGTTTGACAGCCCTGATCAGCACTCTTCCATCACAAGGTCAGTAAGTGTGGAGTTGTGAACAAGCCATGGCCCTGTCTCTGAGGCAGTCCGCTTTGAGGTTCATTCACTGGACTGTGTCAGGGACTTTGCACACAGCATCCCAGTACCAGGCTGCAAACAGCGCCTAATTAATCACTTACCTATCCTGAGCGCTACATTCAGCACTTTATACATTAACATAAGATCCAGCACTGCATCCATAACATAAACACTCAGCCATGCAATACTGCAACACTGCTGCATGATAAAGTGGGCAGCCAGTCTCTTCTCGTTTCTACTGTGCATGCATACAGGCTAGGAAGAGCCTGCAGTCAAGGCCACAAGAGAAGGAAAGAAGGCTTTGAAAGATCAAGGCCTCCATGAGAACCTTGGAACTGGGTCTCTCAAGAGGTTTGTACATTTGAATTACCCCGACTGTGATTTTTAAATCTCTCTTCGCTAACTGCAACGTTATCCATGTGTGCCGAAGGCTGTCGGTTAGTGCTGCACAGTAGCTAAACCACTTTGGAACAGGAAGCTGTATAACCAGGTATACTGCACCAAGATCTTATTTTTACGAGTAGAATCATTCTGCAGTCCTGAGTAACACTGTTATAGAATGAAGTTCACTTTTAAATTTTAATATAAGCTAGTCTTCTATCCTACAGTACTAGTTTAGGATATCTAGGAGAGCTTTTTAGACCCTTTAATAATCACAAGCTGACAGCCTAGGGATGAGGGGGGGTGGGGTCCCAAAACTAGCAAAAAGCCACACAGGATTAGAGTTAGAAGCTAATGCAAGACCAGCGAGGAGAACTACAGTACGTCATGTTAGACAGGTCTCTTCACACATTAGTGCTGGGGTCGGGGGTGAGGGGTCAGGGCAGGTTACTCCTACACGCACACCCCTGTGTATGTCAGAGCTCTCTGTGCCACGAAGACAGAACAGCGTTCTCAATAAGCAGCTTTTTAATCAAGGACACACTGACTACACAGCAATGTTATTATTATTATTATTATTATTATTAATTATTATTATTATTATTATTATTATTATTAAATCAATAAAACCGATCTGCAATTAGAAAGAGCTGAGTAGTGTTCCATCAAACTGGTTTAGACAGCTGCCATGTAGTAATTTATTTTTAACGAGCTCTGAAATAATAAACGTGTTCTGGATTTTTTGCTCCAAGCTGGAGGAGAGAGTGTGGAGGGGTGGGGGTGGGGGGAGTAAGGCTGCGTGTCACTGCAGACTCGCAAGGCCGGTCTCCTAGGCAACTGTCAATGCTCAGAGAGCTACACGGGCTGGGTAACAAGGCCTACCTTTGCAGTGTGTCACCCGACGTTTCCCTTGGGGTTACAGAGACAGAGATAGAAGGACTGGGTAAAAAAAACAAATGTGCAGGAGGAGAACACTCAAGCACACCTAACACCTGGTGCCTGCCTTACAGGAAATATTAGAAAATGTATTCTTTGTTTAATGTGTTTATAATAAGCATTTTCACAATGTTGCAGTGGGGATCTCAATGCGAGGGACGTTGCTAATGAGTCACGCTTACTTTTATAAATGCATTTCCAGCTTTATTACAAGTAAGTCAATGCTGTGTCTGTCTGAGCCAGGAGTGTTACAGGAGACCCTGATGGCGATGTCGTTTACAGACAGAACAAATCCTGGGCGTGTTTCTCTCCCTGTTCAGGGTGAGGTACATGCACCAGAATCCCAGGGCATGAAGATTCATCCCCGGGTTTGAAACCCTGCTCAGCATGTGAGGTACCGTTTGAAGAAAACAGCAGCTCTTTACCTGTGTTGCTTGATTTGATGATTAACCGAACTTAACCTGAAAACACAGCCTAAGCTATCGGACAGTCAGGATACAAAATCTGCTATTCTTTATTAGGAAATGTTCTCATCTCATATATCTTTATGTTATTCCTTTGAATTTGGTGTGCAGAAATTCAAACTTCCACACACACACACTCTCACACACACACACACACACACACACACACTGACACACACACACACACACACACACACACACACACACACACACACACACACACACACACACACACACACACACACACACACACACACACACACACACACACACACACACACACACACACACACTGACACACACACACACACACACACACACACACACACACACACACACACACACACACACACACACACACACACACACACACACACACACACACACACACACACACACACACACACACACACACACACACACACACACACACACACACACACACACACACACACACACACACACACACACACACACACACACACACACACACTGACACACACACACACACACACACACACACACACACACTGACACACACACACACACACTGACACACACACGCAATACAGCTAGCTTGAAGTTGTAATAAAAACACAGCAGATTAAATGGGCGTCTCTAAATCAGCCATATGGTGCACAGCCTGGAGCGGTACACACTTCAATGAGGCACATATATATTTAATCGCTAATCAATAACTTTAAATGCCTCCTAATGACTGCTGCACTGATGGATTCCTGCCCAATCATTATATTATCGGAAGCAGATATTCTTTTTCCAGTCAAGAGTAACAGCGTGAAAACAGATGGCAATGAAAATGCGGTACTGAGGAGAAGCAGTGAATTGAGACAGGGCATTGAGAAGGAACCAGGCTACCATCTGAAATAACAATAAACAAGGCATTTTACTTACCTGCGCTGAATACAGGGTCCTTGGGTTTGCTGTATGAAAAACAAAAAACACCCACAGTGAATCACTGTGCAGGACAATACTGTTTCCCATACTGTACGATTACAGAAGTGTCTCTGATTACTGTGTAGTTACATAGGAAATACATGTGTACTTACACATCATTACAATGTTATTATGCATAGTTACAATGTGTTTCATGGTAAATCTTTTTGCACGATATATGTAAGTACACAATTGCATCAGAAAACGGTTAGGGTTTGATCATGCACAATAACGTACACATTAAGTGCATTGTAACTATTCATCCTAACACTGTAATGATAATGATGTGCTAAGGGGTTCACTGGGACTCATCATACCTCTCGCTGGTCTTCTTGCCGCTGGAGTTGCTGCTGGTGGAGCCCGTGCGGGTGCGGCTGCTCTTGGGGTCCCCCGAGCTCTCCCTGCGCACCGGCCCCACCCGCTCCGTCGAGCCGGCTCTCTTCACAGTACTGGCCAGAGGAGAGGGAGGGGGAACAACAGGGAGAACAGCTGAGTGCGGTTTATATAACGCCTTCCACCAACAGAGGGGGCTAACAATTGAGCAGACCCCAGACCCCAGAATTACAGCTGCTATATCTGTAAAGAGCTGCCGGTACAATGATACAGTTTACCAGGGTATTTTTGCATGGCATTTTTGCAGCTTGACCAGGTTTTTCTTCCTGTCTATACTATGCACTAATAGGCTTTACCATATCGCTCTGGTCTTGACCACGCTTACCTATGCTTTACTATACTTTACAGTTACATGGCATATCCAGAGGTGTCTCCTGATGGTTTGATTATAGGAGGCAAGCATGACAGCAATGACAATCAGAGTAGAGTGATCAGCATTTCAATGCAGCGCGGGCTCTAGTGTAATCCGAGTCACACCACTGCCAGATCATGACATCCAGATCCACCCCATCCCTACGGATGACTGGACTCACAAGCTCGGAACAACTGCGTGCTTTCATTCACAGCGGCTCATCTGGCTAATGCCTGCCTCTCAATCTGCAGAGCTCTCAGCACCGGAAGATACGTGCGCAGAACAAATCCATTGCGCATCAGCAGTTAGCCTGTCCTGTTGAGTTTCAGTGGTGCTGTCATGGTCATGTTTGGTAATTAAATTAGAGTAGAGTGAATTTAGCAAGGCTAAAATGTGCAGTCTGTACTGTACTGTAGTTCCAGTTAGCCAAGGCACTGGGGTAAATGGAGCAGAATGGGACCTTTATTGTGCTCAATGGTGAACAGCCCATTCAAATATCAAACAGATGAAACAACACTGCTGCCCCTAGCTACACTACCCAGGGGCTCTGCTTGTTTCTGTTCATGTTGCAGCTGAGAAGGGAGAGTGCTCCTCCATAGAAACATCAGCACAGTGTCACAGGTATTTAAACTGGTCCAACCCTGGTTATCTGGTGAGACCCTCAGGGTCCAGCATGGTACTGTGGGCAAGCACAGGAAGTCTCACAGCATGTTTTCTTATATTATTTCTAGCTTTAGTAGGCGGTAACGCCCTCATCATCATCATCATCATCATCATCAAGACCTGGGAAGCAGCTGAGCTGATTAAGATTAAGACACAAACATGCAGTATTGCCATTGCTGCAAAGAGTTAACCGTTTGGAGGTGAAGAGCCTGTAGAGATCACAATTGCAAAGGAGAGCAGGAGGCTCCCCTCCACACTAACCAGATAGGAGAGGGGGAGAGGTGTGAATTACTGCTAATCATAGTCTCTTAACTCTGCTAAGTGCAGATCTTATAGGGGTGACAGCTGACTGTGCAGACACCAAGACTAACCAGCCTCCCCCATGCAATTAAAGCAGCTACTTTCATTTGTGGACCCTCAGTTCACGGATTTAGTTAAATATCTCCCTGCATATCTAAATCTTCGGCTGGTTTCCTCTGTGCCTTTCTCTTTCCTTCAATGTTTCCTTCAAGTAAAACCCCATCTGTACATACTTTTAAAAATTAATAACTGGTGTAATCCCTTGATACTGAAGGTCACTGTACTCTGGAGATCAGAGAATAATTTGTATTGCTCATATAATTGCTAAATTATCATTTTATTATGTAAAATATACTGAAAAGCTGTTTAAATTTCTGCAGCAATCTTAAGTGTGTCAGTCAAAATTAGAGAGGAAGAAGAAGGAGGAGGAGGAGGAGGAGGAGGAGGAGATGAAGCAGCAGAAGACTCCGCTGCAGTCCCTTGGTTTGAAGCTTGTATCAGTATCTCACATTATTCATAATCAACTGACTTCGTGAATCACGCCTGCAGCACTGTTTCAGATCTGAGGGTAATTAGTCTCTGTGCTGTCTATCCAGTTAAGGTTATTTTTCTGTGGTTTCACAGCCCTGGAAATGATTAGAATTAAGAGCCTATGAAGCTGTACAATGTCATAGGGTGGTAAAGGTAACAATGCTATTTTACAGCTCTTCTTTTTATTGTTATTAAGGGTCAGGACTCCATGGGATAGATTATCAAAGCTGTATTTGCATGATATTTTTCCAAAGCAACAATCACAATAAAATGAACCAATATCCCTCCACTGCTTATTTGTATTCCCATCAGCCCAGGTCATTTACAATCAATCAATACCTGTGCTGCATGCTCCTCCCCCTCCCCTCTGTAGCACCTCCCTGAACTCCGAATAACAACCAATTAAAACACTCGGAACAAAAAACATTTCCAGATGGAACTGTGTTGTAATAATTGAGATCAAATGGACCCTTAAACTAACAACGCCCTTCCCTACAGCACATTCTGTGATTCAGCCATATGAAAAAAAAACATGTACAATGAAGTATTCAAACAAGAGTGTGTCCATATGCAATGACACGATGCATGTGCTCAGGCATCAGCTGGGAATATGAAACTATGAAGTGAAAGCAAGCATTTTACTGGGATAGCTGCCAGGCTGAATTAGTGCATATTATCAGCAGCTGCATGCAGCCCTGGGAAAGCCCTACTGGAGAACATGAATCTGATACATGGGTAGCCTCTGTGCCCCACGCTCAGTGATTCACAGCTCTGGCTGGTAATTGAACGGCTGATTGCTGGCGGTGGAATACTTCACTCACTGCAATTGAAAAACACCTCTGTGTGTTTAACTGGACTAACCGTAAAACAGGTACCATAAAAAAAAACCCAGTCTGTAGTCTGTATCCTCAGAACCGACCGCGTTGTGACGTGTAATTCACAGGATGGGTTTGTCTAGACCAGGCTGGGGGGAGTCAGCGCTTCCTGTCCTGGTCTTTGTTCCACTCTTTTCAGTCAATCTGTTCCGTGAGGCCTGGGACCCGTGACAGTTGCATTAGAGAAATGACAGATATCATGTTCAATACTCCCTTTTTTTCTTGTAGCAAGTAATTGAACTGAAGGCTTCGTTAACTCTGTACAAGATCTTTCCAGAAGCAGGATCACACACTCCCGTATGCCTTGCAGGTTTTCAGTATCTCAGCTGCATCTTAACATCCAGTATATCCAAACAATGTTCTACATTTCATCATCACCTGCTCTAGTGAAGCAGAGGTGCCATGAAATTCTACAAATTCTATGAAAGATCAAGAACATGCATGCACCTAATCTTTTATTTCATTAGAGATATATTTGAAAGAACGGGGTTGAAATAAAACACACCTGCACTGGCTCTTAAAGACCCACCTTACAGTGCTGCCAGAACCGTGGTACATAAAGAGCCTGCTGCAATTATCTTAACAGTGGGAGCATTGGGATAAATTCAATATTCAGTGTTTTGTCCTACGTTAAGGGAATTGAAAGAAGTGGTGGTCTCAACTAAGTAGCTCATATGAAGAAACCAAAGCACAGTCCACTCCAGTGCACCAGTACAGTGTTAAAAAGAGTGTGAGGATTGCATGTGAATGGGTGTGGAGACTGCACTGCACCCCCTGTGATTCTCTTTGTTGGGGTCCCCTAGGCGGTGGTACCTCTTGTTTGCACTGCCCCTCCTGTGATTCTCTTTGTTGGGGTCCCCTAGGTGGTGGTAACTCTTGTTTGCACTGCCCCTCCTGTGATTCTCTTTGTTGGGGTCCCCTAGGCGGTGGTACCTCTTGTTTGCACTGCCCCCCCTGTGATTCTCTTTGTTGGGGTCCCCTAGGCGGTGGTAACTCTTGTTTGCACTGCCCCTCCTGTGATTCTCTTTGTTGGGGTCCCCTAGGCGGTGGTACCTCTTGTTTGCACTGCCCCCCCTGTGATTCTCTTTGTTGGGGTCCCCTAGGCGGTGGTACCTCTTGTTTGCACTGCCCCTCCTGTGATTCTCTTTGTCGGGATCCCCTAGGCGGTGGTACCTCTTGTTTGCACTGCCCCTCCTGTGATTCTCTTTGTCAGGATCCCCTAGGCGGTGGTACCTCTTGTTTGCACTGCCCCCCCTGTGATTCTCTTTGTCGGTCGTACCTCTTGTTTGCTGGTGATGAAGTGTCCTTCCTGGCTCCAGATGGAGAAGGCAGTGAGCCGCTCGTTTTCTTTGGTAGTACCGTTCCATTATTCACAACGGGCCTTAGAGGCAATGTCGGCATCAGGGGTCTCGCTGTAATACACAAGAAAAAAACAACAACAATCAAGAACAACGCAGTCATTCATCGCGCCGTTTGAGAATGCCAGATTAACAAAGTAGCAATGCTGCTTCCACAGCAGAACTGACGATTTCAAATTCTGGAATCCAATGTAACAGAAAGAAGAACAATGATTTGGAATGCAAACGCTGAAGGCATAATAAAAGGTGTAGATTGAGTGTTTCATTCTCTAAGACTGCAAAGACATGCACACTGAAGCGAATGCACCTGCGTTCACGTGGGTGCAATAGCAGAGCTTGTTTGTATTTTAATACTGATATTTTCAGTAGAACCCCGTTAAACAAATGTGTACGACACATGGAATTCCTACATACTTTAATTACTGTTTCTGGCCAGCTGCTGTCCATTTCATCCTCTTTCCCCATGGCAGACCCATGGGAAAGGAAAGCCCCCGCACTGATAACACTGGCCTGCCAATTTCTACAGCAGATAGACGGTAGATCAGAAGAGGTTGCAGATTGCGGACAGTGAGGTTCAGTGATTCAGTGCATTGGGGTTCAGCACTGGCTAGACTAGCACTGTCTCTGCCCTGCCCCATGTGTTTACTGAACAGATGCCGTTGTGCTCATGCGTTCCAGTGAACATGCAGCTGTGTGCCTGGATGAACCGCAGCAGTACTGCAGGATGCACGAGTGCGGTCCCTGATCCTGACGGGGTCCATTCGGCTGCCTTGGGATAAGCACTAGCTAACTTCTGCATAGTTAATAGATTACAAGATAAACAATACACACCCTGAATTGCAATAACCATTTTAATTGGCCCCATTGGGTTCTTATTAAGGAGGTTTTACTGGCAACAAGCCGTAGAGTGGCATAGCATACAAAATAATAGCAAGCGGTAACTTATGAAATATTAAACCCTGAGAAGTTGTGCAGCACCTAAATATACTTATTATAAAGCCTCTCTATATATATGGGGCCAGGTGTTGCAATGCTGAATTCAATACATGTCTAAATGACTGCATCTGGATACCATCTGTACAAATGCAGACTTAATTAAAATCATATCATTTACACCATTCCACCAAGCGAGCCAGATAAACACTTATATAAAAAAACATTAATATGAAAAAAAAACTATAAGCTGTCAAAACAGAGGTGTTAACTTATGGATGCCCAAGGATCATCTGGAACTATATATACTAGGAGAAACCAGGACCTAGCAAAGGCTTAGCACCGTATCTGAGAGGTGAGCACAGAGCAACTAACTCACTGCATCCACGAGTGAGCACAGTGCAACTAACACACTGCATCTACGAGTGAGCACAGTGCAACTAACACACTGCATCCACGAGTGAGCACAGTGCAACTAACACACTGCATCCACGAGTGAGCACAGTGCAACTAACACACTGCATCCACGAGTGAGCACAGTGCAACTAACACACTGCATCCACGAGTGAGCACAGTGCAACTAACACACTGCATCCACGAGTGAGCACAGTGCAACTAACACACTGCATCCACGAGTGAGCACAGTGCAACTAACACACTGCATCCACGAGTGAGCACAGTGCAACTAACACACTGCATCCACGAGTGAGCACAGTGCAACTAACACACTGCATCCACGAGTGAGCACAGTGCAACTAACACACTGCATTCACGAGTGAGCACAGTGCAACTAACACACTGCATCCACGAGTGAGCACAGTGCAACTAACACACTGCATCCACGAGTGAGCACAGTGCAACTAACACACTGCATCCACGAGTGAGCACAGTGCAACTAACGCACTGCATCCACGAGTGAGCACAGTGCAACTAACACACTGCATCCACAAGGAATGTGGAAGAGTTGTCGCTCAAGTTGGGATGGGTGCAGCGTGAGACTTCGGACATTGGAAAGTTCAGTAAAGAGAGAGACTGTCATGCATGCAGAAAGAGACATTTTAATTTGAATGCTGTATCCTTTGCACGTGACTTGCCTCCACGCAATCTTTGAAGGAAGCAGAATTGAGGAAGCATGAGGAAATCATATATGTTCTTTCAAAATGATATTACAAATAAGATTTACAAATGCATACATCATGCTTCTTAATGGCCATTTCTTAATGGCCATTTCATGTTGGTGCTTTAACAGTTCAGTTAGCTATCCATGCCACAAAGTGTCACACACACAAAGACAACTGTGTCGCCATGTTACTATGTGAGGATTTCAAACCACAAGCTCCAAGCAACTCTCCGGGGTCGCAGCACAGCAGTCAGGGTACTTAGTGGCTCTTACCTGGCTTGGACACATTGCCAGATCTAGCAGCCTCTGAAGGGGCTGTTTTTTTGGTGGAAGACTGATCTATAGATCCACAGCGTTACAGGGGAGAGAAACAGAGGGAGAAGAAAGAGAACTGAGGAGGTGTAGAATGAAGAGGAAACAGACAGAACACAGAAAAAGAACTGAAGGAGGAGATGAGAAGATACTACCCCGCGTTTTAATAGACTACAAAATAAACAATACACACCCTGCAACACATTGTGGGGGCAGATACGGACTCCAATCGTAACTTTTCATTTTTATTAAAATTCAATTGGATTTTCAGAAACATGTCCTAATAGCTCAGTTAGCTGGCTGGGCTTTTTATATGAGATGGCTACAACAGAGCAGAGTTGAGCAGGAGGCTAAATGATGCTGGTGGGAGCAGGACTATCTGCATTGTCAAGGAAACAAGCACAACAGAAACCTCACAAACCAGAACAGCACTGGACAGAGGCTGGAGACGAAGGGCTCTGAGGCTCCCTACAGTATGTTACATAAGCAGGTTTGGGGGTTACCTTTGGTGGGTCCCTTCCTGTTCTGCATGGCCTGCTGTTCTTCAGAGATGTTGAGCCTCCGGACGACGTCGGCTAGTGCAGACTTCAGCAGCTGGAGCTCGTCCTCCTGCATCTGGACTCGCTGCTCCAGGGAGGCGATGCGGTCAGTCACCTCCATGCTGCTGGCAGCTGAGGCGCTGTCATCTGCAGAGGAATGGAGAGAGAACCAGGGATTGCTGTTATGGATCGTCACAGGACAGGGCGCAGACAAGGAAACACAACATTAGGGTTTCCCAGACATACTGCAGGCTCCCTTTGACAAAGTGCCAAGACATGTTTCAGAAAACATTTTTGCACTACGAAAATTGCTGTAGTAACCTGAACAACATTTCCCATAAGAAACATTTGTGTAAAGACTAATAGTGAAGTTTGGAATCTGCTGTAGACAGTAGTTTTCACTGAACTGTAACAGCTTATCTGAAGAGTGTTTTATTTACCATGCACGACTGGAACTGTAGACGGTACACTGTATTGTCAATGGATGATGTATTTAGCTCAGCCCAATAGCTCAGATTATTCTTCCTACATGCAAAAAAAAATACTTTTGGGAAATGCTGAACAGCAGGATCAAAGTGAGAATGAATGATAAATATTTAAAGGACCTGCTGTCAGTACTATTCCCTTTACACACATCGAGTGAGTTTGAAACCTCCTCACTATTCTCTTTACACACATCGACTGAGTTTGAAACCTCCTCACTATTCTCTTTACACACATCACAGACACAAGAAGTGGCAGTGTTTAAATCTTCTTTCAGTCCTAGGCCCCAGTGTGTTAAGGGATGGAGATTAGACTCTCATTGCGCAGCAGTATCACCCATTCCCCAATGTGTTAAGGGATGGAGATTAGACTCACACTGCACAGCAGTATCACCCATTCCCCAGTGTGTTAAGGAATGGAGATTAGACTCTCATTGCACAGCAGTATCACCCATTGCTGGTTTTTCTGTGTGCTTAACTAGGAACACATGAGCTGTTCAGATGAGCCTAATTAAAACTGCAATGCAGAAAGGGCCCTGTTTTCATACCTGATGTTTCACCCAAATACTCTGAACTCCCACAAACATGAAATTAGTCACAGGAATGAGTGAGAAGCTCAGAGTTGATTCAGTGACAGAATAACGTAGGTCAGACTGTGGCTAATGGAAGGAATTTGTTTCTCAAACAACACTCGCTTTTGTAATCTAGCAGAACAAGCGAGTCAGCTGAGAGGTTCCCCCGGGGAGGGGGGGGAGTAACTGTTTCGGGCTGGAGACTTCCAGTTTAAATAAAACAACCCCCAGCAGGGTTCGGTTACCCCCACCCCACCCCCCTTCTCTCAGGCAGCACGCGTCTAATACTGCGTTTCAGTTCTAAAGCTCTCTGCTCTGTAATGATAAGAGGCATTAATTAATGTCACCCATGCAGTGATTAATGTCCCATCCAAGATAAGGGCCGTCTGAACAATGCCATGGAATCCCATCATCCTTGCAGATACAGCTTGATAGCTCATGAGCATTTAGAAATGGAAATGAAATTGTCAGAAAACACACATTCAAACAATCACGATAAACTCCCTCGTGCAGTATGTCAGACCCTTCTTATCTGAACATCTCCCTGTTTTAGAACTCATTTTTCTTTGGTGGTCGTAATGGAGGAATTCCTCTCTGAAAAAGGAAATGAACCGTACTGTGACTGAGAAACGAATACAATCTGTATGCAGCTAGCGATCTGTATACGGTGTCTGCTGGTCTTTCTGCCTGCTTGTTGATACGGATTCACCCAGCATTGTGCACAAGTGAGCTTCTTGGGATCACACCCCTGCCACTGTCAGCCCCCAGCCCAGCAGGATTAATGAGGCTGAGCAGCAGACTCTCGTCCCCTTGGTGATTTATCTTTTAACAGAGTAGAATTTTCCTGGATTCCAGACAGGGGTCTCTGGAGACAGACTGATATATCGTCTCACCTCTGCATCGCCACTACCTCAACTACAAAGCATCCCAATGCATCTGCTTACAGCAAACAATAATATATTTCATTCCCAGACATCTCCTTCCCTTTTATCATAGAAAAAAACAGATTCAAGAACAGGAAATAAAAACTAAAACCCTGTGCCTACATGGCTGACTCTTGATTTAGATACCTGGGAAGCCACGGAACTCAATCTGTACCGTGCAAACTACAAGCCAATGGAAAGCCATTCCTGTATTTGCATGAGCTTACTGCTCAGAGTGATATTCCTTTATGTCTTTGTAAAGGACACCCTGTACTATGCTTCTTCACTGCAGCTTGGGGACAAGGTCCTCTGTGCATCTCAAAGTGCTGCACTGTCTCAATATCTTCAAATAGAATAACTGAAACTGACTACATGTCCCTTTACTACCAAAGTGCATTTCATAGTGAATGTGTGGTACAGTTCAGATCCTCAGCTATGGTGAATGTGTGGTACAGTTCAGATCCTCAGCTATGGTGAATGTGTGGTACAGTTCAGATCCTCAGCTATGGTGAATGTGTGGTACAGTTCAGATCCTCAGCTATGGTGAATGTGTGGTACAGTTCAGATCCTCAGCTATGGTGAATGTGTGGTACAGTTCAGATCCTCAGCTATGGTGAATGTGTGGTACAGTTCAGATCCTCAGCTATGGTGAATGTGTGGTACAGTTCAGATCCTCAGCTTTGGTGAATGTGTGGTACGGTTCAGATCCTCAGCTATGGTGAATGTGTGGTACAGTTCAGATCCTCAGCTATGGTGAATGTGTGGTATAGTTTTCAAGACAGATCCTCAGCTATGGGCCAGCAAAAAAAAAAAAAAAAAGCTAGCAGCAGAAGCAACCGCTGTGACATGCAACATCGATCAATATCTCCCAGCAATTCTTTAATCATTAACTTAACGAAGGACGTGTAATTGTTTATTGCTGCTGTATGGAGCCTGTTTAACAGTGTGGCAAGAGCTTGTTAACTGTCTGTGAGGAACATTAATAATGTACTGACTCAACAACACAGCTGCAGCGCTGGGTGAGAAAGGACAGAACGAATGGCAAACGTTATAAAAATTACATTTTTAATAAGCAAATAACATCTGGCTTAAGGCTGCTTTGATTCCAGAAACTGTTCAGTGTGTTAAAGAAGCAGGTAACAATATCTGAGAGCACTTCATAATAAACAGCACTCAGAGAGCCAGCGTTTATCACTTTACAGCACAGCGTCCTACATCACTGCAGCCGCTTCACTGAGGTTTCCATCCTATTAAATATTGTATGCTCTTGTAATAACTTGTAATATATCACCCGGGCTCTGCCGGTGATGTCATTCACCAGAGCACTAATTACACCCCTGGAGTTTGTATTGGTATCAAGTTTAAACCCTCACTGGACGTCCTCTGCTTCTTCAGTCTGGTCCTTCTTCAATAACAAGCTCTTATCCCACTTGACCAACATGAGTTTGCCATTGTGTCCATGCTTTAAACTCAGTGTCACCTAGCCCTTCATGAAAAGGGCTGAATCGAGACGTGTGCCAGAGGTAACGATTGAACAGCACTATTTTCTGTTTCACATCAAATATCCAGTCCAGAGATAAACTGGCCATTGTGTCGTCCTCCAGCACTCGCTTCTGTTTGGTGTTGGAGGATCTGCGATGAATGAAGATTAAAAAAGGGATGCCAACTTATCATAAAAAACACATCCTTCAGCCCTGAACCTATAGCCTTAAGTCATGTTACGGAGATTAGTCAAAATAATGTAAACCTCTGCAATATGTTTTGCATCGGGAGTTCCTCTCGTGATTGATTATTTTGTTGTGCAAAGGGGAATCCCTGGCATGCATTCTGTAATATATTAAAGTCGCACCTCCCTGTTGCAAGTCATGTTGTCGATAGGTAGGCAGCTGCTTCAGTACTCCAGACTCCCTTTGAGGTTCGCAGTGAATTAAATGTAACCCTCCTGTCCCTGGACTGGACTGCTAGCATTTCTCCTCCGTTCTGTTCCATCAGTACCCACAGGGAGTGTGCAGGGATCGCAATGCATGCTCTGTTGCACTGGCTGTATCGATCAGCAGGTTGTCAATACCTTCCTTCAGAATAAAAGATTCTGATATACTGTGCCCTGGCTGACCCACAGATTGCTGCTCTGTTTCGTCAAAATTGTGACATTTTACAGCTAGTACCTTAGATGAAGCCTGACAGCTGTCAAAGGCAGTTTTGCCTAGAAGTCTTTCTCAATGTCTTCACTGGGCTAGCATCTCAGGAGCTGTTGACTCATAATCAATCATTTATGAAAGGATTCATATAAAACAAATAATTGTCTTGACTTGTTTATTTCCCAGTGACAAAGACTTCTACTCACAAAGTACCTTTTAGTATTGTATCACTACATAGGTTAAAGGTCTGCCTTGTCTCTGCTGTCTGTTTGCTTTTGTTATTCATGCATCTGATGCCACCACACTCCCTGCTGTTCTTCTTTGATGTTAGTGTCATGTGAATTGAGCTCTTTCCAAAACAGAGCAAAGTCTATCTTAATGAAACATCAACAACAGCAACAAAAATCTATGTTATCTTTTGCTCTTTCTCTGCAGATACAAGACACATCCGCAATCAGTAATTAGCAGCAGGACTGTATTATTCAGACAAGTATCTCTTGCTGTAGTTATTAATACTATTTTATCATGTTGATGCTGTCTTCACAAAGCCAGGCTCCGCTGACTCCAGGACCCCAGTTAGGTTGCTTCTATATTATATTAATTTAGATTCCACTGCTATGTATCCTAGGGGCAGGTAACTGCCAGGTAAGATGAAGGAATGCTTACAGCCTCCTTGTGTAATTGCATTTCACAGTCATAATATTGTGCTTCTAAAGAGACACCACACGGGGTACCAGCGATAAAGAGCAGGATACGCAATCAGCAGGGTTTTCTATTTATTTTTGCTTAAGAAACCCTTCCCAGAACACCAGGCTGTGGTATTGCTGTGCTGGTGCAGGCTTGAATATGCACTGTGTTGCCTTTTGGTCATTATCAGTTCCAAGGCAAGTAACTGAACCCAGCTGCAGCTAACTGAGTGGATTACATGAGAATCTTCTTTAAGACCCAAATTGTAGAATTACAACCTCCGCGCCACTAGGTGGCACTCTGTAAGAATCAAGAAAATTGTGGCTGTATAAATTCATGTTTAATACTAGAAGCAACAACGGCGTACAGTGTAATACTACGAGGTCCTTTCCCTTTCCAAACTGAACCATCTCTCACAGACTGTACAATCAGTCTCAAAAGTGCAGAGAGATACGTTTCCTATAGGGATTACCACCGGTCTGAGAAGAAGATAAAAAAACAGGCAATCCAATTTAATCCCATCTTTCACAAAGAGGTGGAACGCCTTAAAAGAAGCTTATTAGTTAATGAAGTAGCAGATTACAGGGAGGTTTAGGTTGAGTTTAGCTTCTGGTTGAAACTATTTAATCCCTATAAATAGAAGCCGATGCACATCACGCACTCGTGCATGCCCACGTTTGCAAACGCATTTCAAACACATGGAGCAGCACGACACACTGCCTCCCTATCTGCTGTGTGCTTGCAGTACCCCTTATACAAGCCTACCACACGCACTGCTTCCCTATCTGCTGTGTGCTTGCAGTACCCCTTATACAAGCCTACCACACGCACTGCTTCCCTATCTGCTGTGTGCTTGCAGTACCCCTTATACAAGCCTACCACACGCACTGCCTCCCTATCTGCTGTGTGCTTGCAGTACCTCTTATACAAGCCTACCACACACACTGCCTCCCTATCTGCTGTGTGCTTGCAGTACCCCTTATACAAGCCTACCACACGCACTGCCTCCCTATCTGCTGTGTGGTTGCAGTACCCCTTATACAAGCCTACCACACACACTGCCTCCCTATCTGCTGTGTGCTTGCAGTACCCCTTATACAAGCCTACCACACGCACTGCCTCCCTATCTGCTGTGTGGTTGCAGTACCCCTTATACAAGCCTACCACACACACTGCTTCCCTATCTGCTGTGTGCTTGCAGTACCCCTTATACAAGCCTACCACATGCACTGCCTCCCTATCTGCTGTGTGCTTGCAGTACCCCTTATACAAGCCTACCACACGCACTGCCTCCCTATCTGCTGTGTGCTTGCAGTACCCCTTATAGAAGCCTACCACACGCACTGCAGTTTTCCTCCATGCTTTTCCCATGGTTATACTATGCATTTACCATAACGTACTATGGTTTACCTCTCTGGCTTCTGCAATGCTTACCTGTTTTATCATGCTTTCACTATGCTTTATTACACTGTGCTTTGCTTTTACTATGGGACACTTTCATAAGAGACTGCATGGATCCATAATTGAATAATGAGACTTAATGCACAGCATACATTTGTTAGTCCTTGTTTCGGGTCAGCAATGTCCATCTAAAGCAATAGCGTGCTTACAAGCATGTTTATGAGCATGCTGTTTCATTACTTAACCAGGGCTCCTGTGGGGATTGCAGCCTCTTTTAAACACACGTTGGCTGCTGGGGTTAGTGGAGGAAAGCACTGGATTGCTTTGTTTAGCAGTCTGGGCATGCATGCAATCAAACAGGAAAGCATGTATGTGCACCAAAACCAAAAGAGTGAAATGCATTTGGAAACGCCATACAGTATTCCAGCAGTGTGCTGCGATGAGGAGCATGCCATGGCATCTCTCAACAAGTAGCTGTTTGTATATAAAACGTGCATGCCATGCTCTGGAAGCCATACTTGAACTGCAGAGCTGGCTGGGGCAGGGGGATTAGCTTGCATAGGAAACCGTCTTGCTCCTCTTAAACCTGTTTCTAAACTGGGCCGGGGGACAGAGTGAATTGAGATGAGCTGGCTGAGCCTAGTCATTGGTGGATATCAAACCATGTTATAAAAGAAACTCACCGCTGCGGGTATTGCACCCTTTCACAGTGCAAGTGGAAGGTCACGGAGCGCACAATGGGAGCCACATTTAGTGTTCCGCGGTCACTGCACCTTTGAGAAGCGTCAGTGCATGAGAAGCACTATATAAATGTAACACTGTTGTCTAAGGACTGATCCCACAGCTACTGCCAGCAGGATGAACCCACAGAAAGCCAGCAGGGAAGCGCTGCCGGGCTCCGAGGCTGCTTGGTGGTACAGGAATAGAGAGCAATGCGATTCAAACAGAGCTGTTGCTCTTTATCATCAAAGCCTGGCGAGAACCCCTTTCATTGCAGCGGCTGTCTTAAAGCTTTGGCTTTGCGGAGGGATTACAGTCAGGGTCTTTTAAAGTGTAGGTAGGAGATAAAGCTAAACAGAAATGGAGTTGCAAAGGGTATTGTTGTGGAAACCTTGTATGTGCAGATCCAAATGTTCCTGTATATGCAGATCCAAATGTTCCTGTATGTGCAGATCCAAATGCATTATTATTATTATTATTATTATTTCTATTTTTTGTAACTTATGTTTTAGGTGATTCACTGCTGGGAGTGGATAGAGGAACCACATGGTTCAAACATGCTAAACCCCAGCTGCATGTACTGTGAACGCTTCATATAACACTAGTTCAGCAATTTCAAACCTTTCCCTTTTTTATTTATTTAATGGGAAAGCTCCATTCATATGGAAACATGTCCATTAAAAGAAAACCTCAGGGAAAAATGAACTGCAGGCAGAAAAACACAGAGCTCAAACCTACAGCGCAACGCCTTTTAAAAGTTTGCCCTGGTATCTTTGCACAGTAATTTGGTAGTTTAATATGCTTTCCTCATGCAGATACATTTAACCATGCTTACCTGTACTTTTCCATGCTTTCACTATGGTTTGCTACACTTTGCTGTTCTTTTACCACAGTAAATGAAAACGCCATTTGATTAAGACCAATTTTAAATACAAAAAAGAAGATAATTGAAAGAGGCAAGCTGCTACTGGATATCCCTACTGTGAAGAAGCTTGTGATAATGGGGTGTGAAGGGCGATGATGGTACGATCCCAAAGGGAAGATGCACTTCATTCGTTTTCGCTCTGAAAATCTTGCAATCCACAGGTGGAAATGCTGGTCACACTGGCGCTCGGTTTGAGCCACTGCAGGACGTCCTGTGTGCTGAGCTTCACTTCATTGGTAAGCTGGGGTGTGGAGCAGCTTGGACTGCTGGGCAGCAGGAGCCCTACCTGGTTAGACGTCTGCGCCGTCATCGAAACTGCTCGAAGCTAACATGCAAATGAGGCCACATGCCCAAAGTGTAACACAGAGTGCAAATGAGGCCACATGCCCAAAGTGTAACACAGAGTGCAAATGAGGCCACAAGCCCAAAGTATAACACAGAGTGCAAATGAGGCCACATGCCCAAAGTATAACACAGAGTGCAAATGAGGCCACAAGCCCAAAGTATAACACAGAGTGCAAATGAGGCCACATGCCCAAAGTGTAACACAGAGTGCAAATGAGGCCACATGCCCAAAGTGTAACACAGAGTGCAAATGAGGCCACATGCCCAAAGTACTGTAACAGCTATGCTCACCCCATTCAAAAATTCAAAATAACCACACAGCAGCAAACAGCTAGTTCTGCCACATATTTGTTTTTTGAGAACGCATGAATTACTTGATTGAAGCAACTTTTTATACTGATTGTCTTTCTTTCTTTCTTTCTTTTCTTTCTTTCTTTCTTTTCTGGAAAAGATTCCGCATTTCGAGCCAAGATCTTGAACAGATGCTGTCACTGTTTTGGCTTCTGCACAAACAACAAAGAAACAGGATTTTTCTCATTTTCCAGCTCGATTTTGTATTGATTAAATGAAATAAACGGCTGTTTGAAAAACACACATTTGAACTATTCTTGTTCAGCACAGCACTTCTTTATGCTCTCCCTGCCTGCCTGGTTGTTGACACACAAACACAGCATTGTATGGAAGTAAAGCCAGATTGCAATGGAAGGACGTGTATTTTCAGACGGCACTGTAAGAACAGTTGAGGGAATATGCAGCGCAGCACCTTGTACCCTCCTCTGTCAGATTAACATATTACCAGCAAAATCCACTGAATCCAAGCACACGCGCTGATCAATAGCTGCTGTGAGTGTTCTTGGACCTTATGGCAGTATGGCAAGCCATGGGCTACTTGACTGATTCGTGTCCAGTGTGGTCTTTTACAGCCTACAGGGTGAGAGGTAGAGCAGAGGCATGCTCATTAGAGTTAGAGCTTGACAAGGTCTTTTACAGTCTACAGGGTGAGAGGCGGAGCAGAGGCATGCTCATTAGAGTTAGAGCTTGACGTGGTCTTTTACAGTCTACAGGGTGAGAGGCAGAGCAGAGGCATGCTCATTAGAGTTAGAGCTTGACGAGGTCTTTTACAGTCTACAGGGTGAGAGGCGAAGCAGAGGCATGCTCTTTAGAGTTAGAGCTTGACGTGGTCTTTTACAGTCTACAGGGTGAGAGGCGGAGCAGAGGCACGCTCATTAGAGTTAGAGCTTGACGTGGTCTTTTACAGTCTACAGGGTGAGAGGCGGAGCAGAGGCATGCTCATTAGAGTTAGAGCTTGACGTGGTCTTTTACAGTCTACAGGGTGAGAGGCAGAGCAGAGGCATGCTCATTAGAGTTAGAGCTTGACGTGGTCTTTTACAGTCTACAGGGTGAGAGGCGGAGCAGAGGCACGCTCATTAGAGTTAGAGCTTGACGTGGTCTTTTACAGTCTACAGGGTGAGAGGCGGAGCAGAGGCACGCTCATTAGAGTTAGAGCTTGACAAGGTCTTTTACAGTCTACAGGGTGAGAGGCGGAGCAGAGGCATGCTCATTAGAGTTAGAGCTTGACGTGGTCTTTTACAGTCTACAGGGTGAGAGGCAGAGCAGAGGCATGCTCATTAGAGTTAGAGCTTGACGAGGTCTTTTACAGTCCACAGGGTGAGAGGCAGAGCAGAGGCACGCTCATTAGAGTTAGAGCTTGACGTGGTCTTTTACAGTCTACAGGGTGAGAGGCGGAGCAGAGGCATGCTCATTAGAGTTAGAGCTTGACGTGGTCTTTTACAGTCTACAGGGTGAGAGGCGGAGCAGAGGCATGCTCATTAGAGTTAGAGCTTGACGTGGTCTTTTACAGTCTACAGGGTGAGAGGCAGAGCAGAGGCATGCTCATTAGAGTTAGAGCTTGACGAGGTCTTTTACAGTCTACAGGGTGAGAGGCGGAGCAGAGGCACGCTCATTAGAGTTGGAGCTTGACGGACCCCGAGCACACTCTGCCCGGTAACAGATTTTGCAATGCAGTAGAAAATAAAAAGGCTGTTCACAGTAACTTTGCATGGTCATTTTCCCATGGCTATGCTATGCAATTACCATACTTTGCCTTTAAATATATTCCGCAAACCTTACAACACGCAGATGGAAATGCATATCACATTGCAGCTTAGTTTGAGCCAATGCACGTACACTACAGTATTTGCTTTACCACACTGTACATCTCTGGGATTTACAATGCTTGCCTATGCTTCACAGTGCTTTCACTGTGCTTTATTGCATTTGGCTATGTTTTTACTGTGGTGAACTTTTTTAAGGGTGTGCTCACTTCTTGCGCAGTTGTACGTATAGGGCATCTGAGCAGTTCAAAGTGTACAAGCAAACCACGTAACAGAGCTGCCGGGCTCATTAGAGTCTGCTTAGACAGCCCATCACAGTGTTCTGTACCGTATGCATTGCTGAACTGACTCCCCCCGACCCTATGAAGGACAATATCACACAGGGATTCTAAAATGTTCAAATGAAAACAAGGAGAAAGACGCAGCCCACACCAGAGCTCCAGGGGCTGCCCGCGGTTCTGCCATCGCAAGGTTTTAGGAAGATAACAGAAAATGTAATATATCCTCATAAAAGCACCGGTGACACAAACTGTATTTTTTCTTTCCCTGCCTCAGCACCTTCTGAAGACATACGGGTGCAAATGATTTTATTTTACCTTTCACCTCATATAAATGACATGTCTCCAACTGGCCTCTGACAACTGAACCAAATAATGACATCCTGGTCTCTCTACTGTGAGGTATTGTGGTCTGTAAAAACCATGCTGAAAACATGCTGCCATGTTGCTAGGAAACCGGAAAGGTAAGGGTTTGAATTATACAATAGATAAAGATAAAGGGGCTTGGCTGTGAGAATATAAACCGGCAGTGATGTCCAGGAGCACAGTAATAAACACACATCAACTAAATGGCTGATCCACCATAAACTGAAGGCGGTTTAAAAGGGCTGGGAAAACCCAGCAAGGAGATTACAGCCTAACAAACAGCCTTTCCAACAAGACTGCAAGGGGGTTTCCTTAACTACTGTTTCGTAATGCCCAGACTCTGTGCCATCAACACATTTCAAACAAGTGATGATGCACATACAGCAGATTCTGGATACTCTCAGAAGATATGCTTTGAAAATACCCTGCTCTGATGTTTCTCAGTAGTACTCAATGCCGTACGGCACGCTGCTAAACTTGTCTTTTTGCACATCGCCTAGTTTCATCCTGCCAAACCGGGATCTTTTCTCAGAACCACCCCACCCCCTTACACGCATACCTCTGTTCTTGTCAGACTGTAAACAATCCACTCCAGTCTGTCCACACACTCATTCCAGTCATCGTCACAGATCAACCGTGATTCATTACATCAGAATGCAAACCTACCTGCTATCAGAGAGGCATATCCTCCAGCACATCTTCACAGGGAGAAGAACAACAGGATGACGACACAGCTGGGAATATTATTCACAAAGCTGCTTATTGTAGAATGTCATGAGCGTCGTTTGCATTCTCAAAGGAGAACACCCCCGCTGGTGTGCACACTAACCGTTGTGGTGTTCACAGTCGGCACTAAGGGTGTGCAGAGATGCCCTTAGATTACACGCATGTCAGTTGTGGAGGTTGTGCAGAATTGTGGGTCCAAGTTTAATCAGAAGAGATTCTGCCCATCATTAAATGCACCCAAGTTGCTTTATCTGCACTACCACCCCACCTGAACCTGATACAGCACCATGGAGCATCTGCACTACCATCCCCTCAACCTGATACAGCACCATGGAGCATCTGCACTACTATCCCCTCAACCTGATACAGCACCATGGAGCATCTGCACTACCATCCCCTCAACCCAATACAGCACCATGGAGCATCTGCACTACCATCCCCTCAACCTGATGCAGCATCACGGAGGATCTGCACTACCATCCCCTCAACCCGATACAGCACCATGGAGCATCTGCACTACCATCCCCTCAACCTGATGCAGCATCACGGAGCATCTGCACTACCATCCCCTCAACCTGATACAGCACCATGGAGCATCTGCACTACCATCCCCTCAACCCGATACAGCACCATGGAGCATCTGCACTACCATCCCCTCAACCTGATGCAGCATCACGGAGCATCTGCACTACCATCCCCTCAACCTGATACAGCACCATGGAGCATCTGCACTACCATCCCCTCAACCCGATACAGCACCATGGAGCATCTGCACTACTATCCCCTTAACCTGATACAGCACCATGGAGCATCTGCACTACCATCCCCTCAACCTGATGCAGCATCACGGAGCATCTGCACTACCATCCCCTCAACCCGATACAGCACCATGGAGCATCTGCACTACCATCCCCTCAACCTGATGCAGCATCACGGAGGATCTGCACTACCATCCCCTCAACCCGATACAGCACCATGGAGCATCTGCACTACCATCCCCTCAACCTGATGCAGCATCACGGAGCATCTGCACTACCATCCCCTCAACCTGATACAGCACCATGGAGCATCTGCACTATCATCCCCTCAACCCGATACAGCACCATGGAGCATCTGCACTACCATCCCCTCAACCTGATACAGCACCATGGAGCATCTGCACTACCATCCCCTCAACCCGATACAGCACCATGGAGCATCTGCACTACCATCCCCTCAACCCAATACAGCACCATGGAGCATCTGCACTACCATCCCCTCAACCTGATACAGCACCATGGAGCATCTGCACTACCATCCCCTCAACCCGATACAGCACCATGGAGCATCTGCACTACTATCCCCTTAACCTGATACAGCACCATGGAGCATCTGCACTACCATCCCCTCAACCTGATGCAGCATCACGGAGCATCTGCACTACCATCCCCTCAACCCGATACAGCACCATGGAGCATCTGCACTACCATCCCCTCAACCTGATGCAGCATCACGGAGGATCTGCACTACCATCCCCTCAACCCGATACAGCACCATGGAGCATCTGCACTACCATCCCCTCAACCTGATGCAGCATCACGGAGCATCTGCACTACCATCCCCTCAACCTGATACAGCACCATGGAGCATCTGCACTATCATCCCTCAACCCGATACAGCACCATGGAGCATCTGCACTACCATCCCTCAACCTGATACAGCACCATGGAGCATCTGCACTACCATCCCTCAACCCGATACAGCACCATGGAGCATCTGCACTACCATCCCCTCAACCCAATACAGCACCATGGAGCATCTGCACTACCATCCCCTCAACCTGATACAGCACCATGGAGCATCTGCACTACCATCCCCTCAACCCGATACAGCACCATGGAGCATCTGCACTACCATCCCCTCAACCTGATACAGCACCATGGAGCATCTGCACTACCATCCCCTCAACCTGATACAGCACCATGGAGCATCTGCACTACCATCCCCTCAACCCGATACAGCACCATGGAGCATCTGCACTACCATCCCCTCAACCCGATACAGCACCATGGAGCATCTGCACTACCATCCCCTCAACCCGATACAGCACCATGGAGCATCTGCACTACCATCCCCTCAACCTGATACAGCACCATGGAGCATCTGCACTACCATCCCCTCAACCCGATACAGCACCATGGAGCATCTGCACTACCATCCCCTCAACCCGATACAGCACCATGGAGCATCTGCACTACCATCCCCTCAACCTGATGCAGCATCACGGAGCATCTGCACTACCATCCCCTCAACCTGATGCAGCATCACGGAGCATCTGCACTACCATCCCCTCAACCCGATACAGCACCATGGAGCATCTGCACTACCATCCCCTCAACCTGATGCAGCATCACGGAGCATCTGCATGTTTAATACTGTGCTTCTCTTGTGCACCGCTGGGCTCAGCTTACATTAGAACTCCAGGCTCAGTCAGGATACGTGCCGCTGCTGTTGCTGTTGAATAGTGGGAGATGTCTGTGGCAGGCCACAAGTTTGGTCAGTCTTACACACACACATTCAGAATGCCTGCCCCGTGTTTAATCCCTGTCCTGATGGAACACATTTGCTACCATCTCTGCTTCACGACCGTAATGAGTCCTTTTCTTCTCCTGCAACCAGAATGCTAAACTAAACGCTAATTCCACAGACTCCATAGTAACGGGTTCCTTGAAGCCAGCCAGGCTTTGAAGCATCGCCACTGTGCTCTCTGGAAATTAGACTGAGAAACGAGAGCAAGTCTGTATAATGATTCGGTTCAGCCAGCGCCGAGCACAGCCCTTTCTATCATGTCTGTATAATGATTCGGTTCAGCCTCCCCCGAGCACAGCCCTTTCTGTCATGTCTGTATAATGATTCGGTTCAGCCAGCGCCGAGCACAGCCCTTTCTGTCATGTCTGTATAATGATTCGGTTCAGCCAGCACAGAGCACAGCCCTTTCTGTCATGTCTGTATAATGATTCGGTTCAGCCAGCACAGAGCACAGCCCTTTCTGTCATGTCTGTATAATGATTCGGTTCAGCCTGCGCCGAGCACAGCCCTTTCTGTCATGTCTGTATAATGATTCGGTTCAGCCTGCGCCGAGCACAGCCCTTTCTGTCATGTCTGTATAATGATTCAGTTCAGCCTCCCCCGAGCACAGCCCTTTCTGTCATGTCTGTATAATGATTCGGTTCAGCCTGCGCCGAGCACAGCCCTTTCTGTCATGTCTGTATAATGATTCGGTTCAGCCTCCCCCGAGCACAGCCCTTTCTGTCATGTCTGTATAATGATTCGGTTCAGCCTGCGCCGAGCACAGCCCTTTCTGTCATGTCTGTATAATGATTCGGTTCAGCCTGCGCCGAGCACAGCCCTTTCTGTCATGTCTGTATAATGATTCGGTTCAGCCAGCGCTGAGCACAGCCCTTCATGTCTCTTGTACTGACTTTCGCTGGGACTGGCCTGTGCTAATCTGCCCTCGAGGACTGGCTTCTAACTATTTAAAGTCTCGTTTATTAAAGTTTGCACTCGCAAACCCTTATAAACGTTTACCACAGTAGAAGCACAGGTAAGTATTGCAGAGAGGCATGGACCAACCATAATACACTATGGTAAATGCATAGTATAACCACAAGAACATCGTGGGGAAAACTGCCAAATTACCATGCAAATTTACTGCGGTGAACTTTTAGGAGGGGTAACGCAGAACCACTGCGCGTGAAATCTTTTTTTTTTTCCTGCCCGTTGTTCATTCAGGTAAAGCATTCTTTGGATACAGGAACTGCCCAAACGTACCCTACAGTCACGTCCTGCTGCCTGTTATCAAAGGGATTATTCAATTGAATCAGCCGCATCCTGTTGACCTGCACGTTCCCTGGTGTGTCTACCTGTCCTCCTCCAACGCAATCTAATACTGAGCCAAACAGCAGGAGATCTGAACACCGCCCTCCTAAAACTACAGAGTTACACAGCGGCTCATTCCTGCGTCTGATTCGAGCATTAAAACAGACCTCATTTTAAACAGCGAGAACATTTATTGTATTTGTTTTGTTCTTTCCAGTCTAACATATATATAGACCCACTTTGTGAGAATGGAGGTGCTGAATGGCAAGGAAGCAGCCCCTCTTATTCACAGCAGTGCTTAACATAGGCTCAGCTCTTAGAAAATTGTGTTTTCAGCAAAGATAATATATTCGTCCAAGATTTAAAAAATTGGGGGAAACTGTTAGAATTGGCCTGGACTGTAGTAACACAGGATTGGGCAAAGCCAATACCAGACAGCTTGATTAATAACCTCCAACACGGACGACTAAGTCTTTGAAAATATTGAAACAGTTCATTCATTTGACTGGAACGTCCTGTGTATTGTACGGTTACTCTCTGTTTAGTATTAAAGCTCTTGGCCTCAATCAAAGCTCTGCGATCAGTGTTACTGTAAATTGCATTAGCAATTTCCTCTGCTCGTAGTTTAAATTACTCTTTAATTGGTCAAGAAAAAGGGGTAAATGGTTATTTGTAAGTTAACTCTGTTTTGCATGACTCTGTTTTCCACATACCACGATTAAGTCTGGAACGAGTCGCAGCCTTGTGAAAGCAGTGGTGCTAATTGAGCCCCAAACTCCATTTGTTACTGTTTTTTAAAAGCACACACGAGTAAAAGCCCATACAGCATCAATGTCATGATTATAATACTGCAGCGAATTCCAGCTGCTGTCTGTAGAGAGGAGTTGGGATGGGAGCTCTGTTCCTTCAGGCTGTGGGTGCTGAAAATAGCATGTTCTGTGGGTCAGGTCTGAAACAGGCAGCGTCAGCTCAGGGATCTTCCTTCCTTACACTGCAGTGAGCCGGAGTTACACAAGCTTTCCTCATTCTCAGCACTTTCCCTTTGCCTGGCCCGGCTGTTCTTCTTCTTATGATTATGTGTTGAGGTTGATCCTGCAACCCATGTGGCTGCTAAGTGTGTAACCCCTTTTAAAAGTTTCCCGCAGTAAAAGCATACAAAAGTGTATTAAAGCACCGTGAAAGCATGGTAACGCATAGGGAAGCATTGCAAAGAAGAGTGAAGCATATTAACAAACACGGCAAACCAGAGTACACTATGTTTAAATGCGCAGTACAGTATAACCATGGGAAACGCATGGGAAAAAAAAATACTATGGTTTATAAGGGACTATGTTAATCTGAGACACATTTGCTGTTATATCAGCACACACCACCCCTTCCTAGATGGCACCCCAGCCTGGGAGCTCAGTGCCAGGCAGGCACACGTCGGCACGCTGCTCCTAGGTGGCACACACTAAGCTGCTTTTATTTTGGTCTCCGATGTCAAGGTGTGTCCCCGGGGAGTTTGAGATGCTCTCTTCAGTCAAGAGGTCAGGACCCTAGAACACTGCTGATCCTTCTGTACAAACTGATTGGCCTTGCTGCTGGAGTGATCGCGATGACCACTCTTAAGAGGGGTTCAGCTTCCTAGTGAAGAAGCCCCTGCAGTCCACTGGCCCTCCTGCCCTTACTGACATCAAGCTGAGAGTCTGCAAAACAACTGCCAGGGCTGGTAAAGCGCTTCATATAGCTCTTGTGCATTGAACAAGGCTCGCTTGCAACATATTGTATTGATTTCTGGGGGTGGGGCCGGGGGGTTTGAAAGCCAATGAAAATAGAAATTTAGAAGAAAAAAAAAGTACTCTAGAAAAAATAGTAATAAATAACTTCTACCATGGAGGAGGGAAAAAAAAAACAACCTCTATCAGCATTGAAACAAAAGAGATTAACAGCAGCAGTGTGGCTCAGAAATGAATACTGATGCCTTGTTCCATCAATCTTATCCTCCTGGTAGACTGTTCGACTGGCACTCCCGAGCGCTCTGAGAATCTGAGCTGCTTTTAATTGGTAAAAACAACAGCTCTTTGATGCAAGATATTCCAGTTCCTCTTCGCAATTCAGAATGCTTTTAAAGCTCACTGTGCCTAAGCATATTAGTGAAGATCGGATTCAGTAAAGTGCTTTTTTTTGTTTTTGTTACATGCCGCTGATGAGAGTCGCTATATTGTGGTCATTGTCAGGTCACTGCTACCTTCTCTTGCACTCCCACCCCTTCTAAACTACCACAAGGTCTAGATTGTAGAGAGGCGTGAGATTAGGAATGGGCAGCCCTCGAATGAAGGTTAGGCTCATTGAAGCACTTGCCTTGAAGGGCTTTGGTTTAGCATAGACATGAGCAGAGTGTTAATCCTTACCTCTCCAACAACCCAGCAAACAACTGGAGAGGGAGAGGCTCTGGCACAAGCTTACACTCCTCCAGGGATTCTGTGCAGTCAGAGTCCAGCGCTTCAGCAGGCATTTCACATTTCAGCAAACTGTGTATAGTAATCAATAACTGTTATGCTTAGATAATCAATAAATATTATTATCCGTTATGAATCCGTCCATTAAACCTCTAAAAAGATTTATTCATGCCTACCCCATATGAAAAAATGCTATTGTATTGTATTGGCACGCTGTAGTTACCTATAAGCTTTGCTTGCAAGAGAACACTAGTATAGTATTTCTTGTTTTGTGTACGCCAGGTTCATTCATATACAGTAACCCGAGGTGTCTGTTGTATTTGCACTGCAGAGGCACATAGAGCACTTACACTGCATCATTATCCATAGAACTGTCACGATTCAAGTGGCGTGTATTGGAATCTTTCCAGGCTTGCATGGTGGTTTGTCCCAGCACACAGATATATCGCATGTCCTCATGTTACTGAACTGATACTGGGTGTCACTCTAGGGAAACACGCTTCTCCACTCCAAGCTTATCTACACCCCCGGCATGGGAACATGTAGGTTCAAGAGACACCCTCTCCTAGCCAGGCCAAAGAATATTCCTTTAATAAGCGCTGGTGAAAATCTCTCAAATAGATTCAGCTTAACCGCATTCACAATGTATCAGTAGATGCTTGACAACTACGAGGGATTTCCGTAGTTCTCCCATGCTGTTCCTGTGGTTACATCATGCATGTACCAGACTTTACCCTGGTGTGCCATGTTTATTAATATGCTTTATCATACCTTGCTATTCTTTACAGTGCTTATCTATGCTTTCACTGTGCTTTATTACACGTGGCTATGCTTTAACTATGGGAAGCTGGACTAGGGAAGTAGGATAACAGAACTCCCTGAAGCTGTCCACACACTGTGACATTGATAATAAATCTGTGTTCCACATTCAAACATACATTCTAGATCCATACTACACATCACACCCAGGACAGAGATCCATACTACACATCACACCCAGGACAGAGATCCATACTACACATCACACCCAGGACAGAGATCCATACTACACATCACACCCAGGACAGAGATCCATACTACACATCACACCCAGGACAGAGATCCATACTACACATCACACCCAGGACAGAGATCCATACTACACATCACACCCAGGACAGAGATCCATACTACACATCACACCCAGGACAGAGATCCATACTACATTCAGAACCACCACAATGCATCCCAAACACACAGGAGTGCGCTTCCTTTGTTTCTCTGCAGTGAAACTATTTGTGAAATGCTCTTCAAACAAATCCATCCTCAATGCATGCCAGCTCTCATGCTTCATGAGATCGTGAAGACGATAACGTCAAAAACAAACACGGCTCCGGGACTGTTTTTGATTTGTCAAAGCACTTCACCCACCCTCCTAAAAAAAACACCTTTTTATAAAAACCAAAATCCTGAAAAAAATGACACAAACAAATGACAATCTTTTTTAGAATTATCTTTAGAGAAAGCGGAATTACATACAGGTAAAAAAAAAAAAACTTGAACACCCAAACAGACATACAGCCCCTAATTAAAACGCTGACAGCAGGAAACAATGTTGCTAATTTATCAAGGCTCCATTGCTACATTTGAATCACTCCGCTTCCAGTAGACCAAAGAGACTACATTAAAATGTTTTTTTGTCACACAGCATCACAGCCCAACCTGTTTTGTTGCCACAGATCAATCTGAACACAGATGTTATGAAATGAGCAGTTTTCAAGTGTTCAGTTTTGCATTGCACCAGCTGCCCCAGGACACACATCATTGCCACAGGAAAGTTTTGAATTCCTCCAGAACCCAAGAAGAAAGTACAGCAAGCCTTTCATGTGGCAACACCGAGGATAAAACTATTTCTGTTTGAGCAAGAATCACAAAGACAGCTTTCATACTCATTTTTTTCAGTAATAAATATAGAAAGCCTTTACCGTTGCAGAACTGGAGCAGCGAGGATGTGTCATAGAGGCTGCTATAGCTGGAAACCACGTCCTCCATTCTGGTCCTACTCTCTCACTCCTGCTCTCTCAATCCCTCCCTCTCCCTCTCTCTCTCTCAATCCTTCCCTCTCCCTCTCCCTCTCTCACTCAATCCCTCCTTCTCCCTCTCTCTCTCAATCCCTCCCTCTCCCTCTCTCAATCCCTCCCTCTCCCTCTCTCCCTCTCCCTTTCCCTCTCTCAATCCCTCCCTCTCCCTCTCTCTCTCTCTCTCTCTCAATCCCTCCCTCTCCCTCTCGCTCTCCAATATCTCCGTTACTTTAGTTTGCCTGCCACGAGAGCTCTTCCTCCATTCACCATCCAGTTTTCTTGGGTCGGCCTGCCAGTGTCAGTTACCATGGCAACCCCTTCGCTTTGATAATGTCATGTGAACACAGCCTTCTTTCTCAATGAGCTGGCGTTAGTGCTGGTGGTGGTGGGGAGGGGGTTTAAGAAGTCCTTGCTTTATTTCGGTTTGCCCCCCACCCCTTGCCTCTGTCTTTCTGTTTCTGCTGTCGTGGTACGACACAAACAGTCTTGTGGCGTACAAGGAAACAACCTTTATTTTTTTTGTGTGTGCGACTGATACACTGTGAAGAGCTGCCAAACTGCATTCTCCAATTCCTGCCTGACAGTAACTTAGACCAGTAGAAAATCAAGGCTGGATTCCTTTCAAAATACAACCACACAGCTGGAGACCAATGAGCAAACACCAGCATACCACCTGATGTGGAGGAACGGGGGGAATGGGCCAGCTAAGCCAAGCATAAAATTGAGTCTGGGGGGAAGTGAGAGGAACGGGGACTCTAGAGGGATATTTCTCTCTCTGTCCCTCTCTCCTCCTTCATTCAGACTAGTATTTAGGCAGGATAATTTAGCGGCATCTGGAGCCGGCAGCCCCAGCAAAGTGAAAGATGATGCAGGCAGGCAGGCAGAGAGGCAGAGAGGCAGAGAGGTAGGCAGGCAATGAGCCATATGGAAAGAATACCCCACTGCTCAGGGGCAGGCATGATCACAAGAAGGGGATTTAGTTTGGGGCTGCAGCAAAAACCTACGGGAGGCCGCTCTGCTTTTCATTTAATTAATGCAACAGCTTTCAGCAGCTTACCAGAACTGAGAGAGAGAGAGAGAGAGAGAGAGAGAGAGAGAGAGAGAGAGAGAGAGAGAGAGAGAGAGAGAGAGAGAGAGACGGAGAGAGAGAAAGAGAGAGAGAGAGAGAGGGAGAGAGAGAGAGAGAGACAGAGAGAGAGAGAAGAGAGTGACAGAAAGCGAGAGAGAGAGACAGAGAGGGGGGGGGGGGACTTTTATTTTAAAACAGTTCCAGCTCTGTATATCAGCCAGCGACACTAAAGATAATTCTCCAGTTACAGAACAATTTTTTTTTCCTTTTTTGGGGTGTTTATTCATTTTTAATAGTAGTATAAAAAAGTTCAATTGTTTTTTTATTTTGTTTTCTGGGTAACAAAGCATTTTTAGAAAGCGTGTGTTTTTTATTCGAATATGTTTTGAATACAGCCGAGGAGTGTCGGTACACGAGAAACACAGCCTCCAGTTCTGGCAGAACATCTTGTGCTTCAATTATTCATAGGTCACAGTGCTGATGGAAATATGCATTATGTTAACTGCATGGCCAGCATTTACTTTTAAATTTTTCTGTGCAGAAAAAAAAAACGAAAAAGAAAGAAAGAAAGCAAGCGCTTGAAGAGATAGAGACATAATCGTGCTTGTTTCTGACACGTCCCGCTGTCTCTGCGCTCTGACTTCACCTCTTTGGAAAACTACACGCAGACCTGCTCCAGCAAGACCATCTCATTCATTCAGTAATTCAGGTCCTTTCTGCTTCTCTCGGAGAGCAAGCCTGGGGGCATCTCAGTATGGAATCACTTCATAGACTGAGTAAACCCACAGCCAACGACCATGGTTAATCCTCATCAGTTATTTATACTGCAGGCTTTGTTATTACTGTATGCTATACAGTATGTCTAGCCCTGTGGAGAGGACTCCTAGCTCACCTGCCTTGGTTTTGCTTTTGCAGTGCTGGTTATAGTGAGTTTGATACAGGCAGTTTAACAAGGGGTACCCTGTTGACCTCAGGGGTTTGCGTGCGGTCTGACTGTCCGATCATGGAATGCTAATTAAACTGGCCACATGTATAAAAGCACCTGGCTCATTCTGAAAGGTAGTGGAGACAGGACTCCGGGAGAAAGGACAGAGGTCTGTGGCTGTATGCAGTTCTGCTGCCAGGGGCTCATTTCTTTCCAGAAAGACCTGCAGAAAGGTGTCTTTTGTTTTTGCTTTGTTTCAAGCGCACATCCCAGTGCTGAAGGTGAAGCTTGCTGTTCTCGTGATTCCTGCTCACCTGTCTGATCATCAGCTAACCTGTTACACAAGCCTCCGTGAATAGCAACGCTGGCTCAATTTATCACAGTCTGACAATCATTAATCACAGGGAATATGAACCCTTCCCTGCTTTAAAACCACATTGAAACAGAAAGATTTCCTGATTCGAGCAGAAGCTGGCAGATCTCAGAGACGTTGTATTCAATGGAACTGGAGATAAAGCATGAATGTCACTTTTTAAATTGTATTTCTATAGTTATTTATTTAGTTTTAGTCTATTCACAAAAGCACTAATCACATTATTTATTTAGTTATTTAGTTAGTTTGAATCTATTCACAAAGGTACTAATCACGTTATTTATTTAGTTATTTAGTTAGTTTGAATCTATTCACAAAGGTACTAATCACGCTATTTATTTAGTTATTTAGTTAGTTTGAATCTATTCACAAAGGTACTAATCACGTTATTTATTTAGTTATTTAGTTAGTTTGAATCTATTCACAAAGGTATTAATCACGTTATTTATTGGTGTATTTTTTTAGCTTTAGTTGATATTTTGCTGCACACAGTTAAGATGAGACCCATAGACAGATTCCTGCTGGTTTTCTCCTCTGATTAAGCAGACGGGTAAAAAGACATTGGTACCCCAGCTTGAAGTGTGTTTAAGGCAATCACTGAACGTAATGACCAGAGGGCTATCTATCTAGGAATATTGATCTCTTCTCATTCACTTTCACCACACAGGGGAACAAAAGGCAGTTTTGTGTCAATAGAATGAAGGGAAATCAGCAGGTTCAAGGAAGCCGTCGAGAGGCAGGCTGCTCAGAATTCACTAGACTGTTTGTAAACCAATCAAACGATTGCAAGCGGGTTTTAATGAGTGAGGGTTAGGGGACCTCCTGGTTACAAACCCTTTTCTTTAACCACTGGACCACACAGCCTCCTGACACAGAGTTTCAATCCTCTATACTGCATGCAGAGTTTCAATCATCTATACTGCATGCAGTTTCAATCCTCTATACTGCATGCAGAGTTTCAATCCTCTATACTGCATGCAGTTTCAATCCTCTATACTGCATGCAGAGTTTCAATCCTCTATACTGCATGCAGTTTCAATCCTCTATACTGCATGCAGAGTTTCAATCCTCTATACTGCATGCAGTTTCAATCCTCTATACTGCATGCAGTTTCAATCCTCTATACTGCATGCAGTTTCAATCCTCTATACTGCATGCAGTTTCAATCCTCTATACTGCATGCAGAGTTTCAATCCTCTATACTGCATGCAGTTTCAATCCTCTATACTGCATGCAGTTTCAATCCTCTATACTGCATGCAGTTTCAATCCTCTATACTGCATGCCCAGAGTTTCTTTGCATTTTCATTCCAGTTCCAATAATAGGCTCCTGGATGCACCGCGGTGTTTGAGAACAGATCAGACTCCTTGAAAAACAAAAAGAAGAGCAGCTGGAATCTGAAGCTGTGAATCAGATAGTCACTGGAGAACCTGAGCACTGCCTGACAATACAGGATAATAACTAACAGTGACAATGACAACAGCGGCATTTCATTTTCTGCATTTCCTCACTCATTTTATATTGACACTACTCAAGTGTTTTTTTTTTAGTTCTTCCAACCTTGAAGGTTGAGTCACACAGTCTAGTTACGCACTTTGTGAAAACAATGCCCACGCACACACACTCACTCATGTGGCACATGTCTGCCATGCATACACACACACACACTCATGTGGCACATGTCTGCATTATTTCTTACTAATATAAACCTGAAGTAATGCAGAATGATAAAACTCCCAAACCTGGAAACTGCTGCACATGATTCCTGGAGAAAAAAAGCTGTGTAGTGGTATTAATACTAGAAACACTGAAGACAGCGTGACACGTGTCACTGTGCAATAATTCACACTCCTATATATAGCGCTGTAACAGTGAGTCGAGGGCTGCAGTTTTACAGGATGGCTAATCTTGCCCTCAGCAAGCAGTGTTTGTTGTGGCTTCTTCCACATAGCAACCAGCCTTCTCTAAATTTAAAAACGAAAGCTCATTCAATATGTGCAGCTAAATGGTTAAACCACAGCAGGTTTTCTATAAACAGATAAGCATGTTAATCTCATGTTTTTATTGCTTCACTCGCTGTTTCACATCATTACGTGGCTTCAGTATCATTTATCAGTATAACAGAGGACCTTGCTTTGAAAGGCCTGCCATGGGTTACAGTCCTGGGCACAGTTACAGAGTCACAGTCTTTCACTGTTTATAAAAATAGCCTGTAATCCTGTGGCAGTAAAAGGACATAAGCATGGATATATCCAGCCGTGACATCACTGCTATACAGACGAAGATACATCAGACTCCTGAATGAAACAGAACGCTTACCTCACACTTCATTTAAGGACAGTTTAAGTAAAAGAGTAGTGAAATTATTCTTTAAAAAAAAAAAAAATAAATAAATATTATTTATCTCCTTACTGCAGGGTTTGCGTTTTCCGAAAGGGCCTGTAGTCTATATGTACAATAATAAATATGTTTCCCAGGTTACTGTGTCCAGACTAACTTGCTACAGCTTGCTTTAGAGATTCAGACACGAGGTATAACTTTGCAGCGTGAGCTGCTGTTTGTGTATCGACCTGAAGCAGTGGCAGCTGGTATTCCCTGCTTATCAAACTCAGCTAAAGCCGCTGATGGGATTACAGCCCAGGATAGATTTACAACATTTTTCTTTTTTCTCTCTCAAAAACCACCTGCTTAACGTTCCAGTATTAAAGTACCCACTGTGAAGACGCATTGCCCTTTTGTTATCTTCAAGATATTGCCTTTCTTTTGTATTCCTACACAAAGCAGGCGTGCAAGCTGTTCACCTGTCATGCCAGACCTGAGTAATGCAAACCCTTGATTAGTTCACATGATTACACCTGTGTGTGTGGCTCTGTGTTGCACTGCGGCTTCTCTAACTCAATTATTCAAATGTGCTTCCTATTTCTAAGGTTGATATGCACCAGTACTAAATGTGAAATCTGAAGAAAGTCTTACTGTAAGCAGAGTCTTACTGTACTGGAAATACAGCACAGAAAAGGGGTGTCTGTTGGTATAAAAAACACATACACTCCTCAATATGCACTGCGACCTTCACCTTTGAAACATGTTACAGCTGGTTCATACTCAAGGCCTGCTACTACAGGGAGGCTTCAGCTGTGACTCAAACAGCTCGAGAGGATAAAGAGTCAGCCCTCCCCGGGGGCATCAGACAGCCGCATGACAAGAAAGAGATCAGCCTTTAACTGAAGCAACTCACTACCTACCAGCTCAAATAAAATGCTTCGTATGATAACAGAGCAGCTCTTTTTTTTTCAATTTGCATAGGGCATAATAAATTTGCTTGAATTCAATGCATTCATCTGTCCATTGCACAAGATCCCACCCGCCGTCCACACAACCCGTCAATCACACGCCAGCTCTAGTGCTCCAGGTAAAGGTACCAAAGGGATATCAATAAGCAGCAATGACCTGCAGTACCAGCCTCTGGAGTTGCAAGGTGATCGCTCTGAACCGGCTCCTCTGGAATGGGCTTCATGTTCATCCTAGCGATGCTGGCCAGGGCAGGGATGCCATTCTCCAGGTCCGCTGAGCTGTGCATGTGTGCTGCTGAGATCTCCAGACTGTGCCCAGGATACCGTGCTGCACTCAGTTCACAGCAAACCCCCTGTGGACACTGCTGTGCTGAGTGGCGCTCCTCTGCCACAGCGCAGCAGGGATCTGGTGATGTCATTAAGAAGGCGATTAAGAGCTGTAAGCCATCTCAAGCTGCAAAGAAGGCAGCTTCTTGAAATAATATTGGATTTGACCTTGTGTCCGTTCTGATATGTGGCTCAGTACATGGGTTGTTTTATGCATTGGAAGTTCACATATAAAATGTGTCATGAGCTCAATACAAACAACAAAAATAAGATTTGTGTACGAACACTGACAGCTCTCTGTATGTTATTAAGAGTACATGGACAGATAGACAGATCGACAGACAGATCATGTACACGTGCAAATTCAAATCTGTTTTAATCTGCTGATAAACTTCTGAAATGCTGAGACCTACCCTGCACTAAAAACATGCAACACAATATATATATGAACCTCTGATGTACAAATGTTTTGAATGAAATCAGCTCTTAGCAAATGAGTTCTTGACAATATGAAGTACTTGAGGAGCAAACAGAGCAGGGCAGCTACCGGAGCGCAGCTGATAAAGCGACACGTTCCTGTTTAATATTCTTATGATGAGGCTCTGTGAGAAGCAGCTCAGTGTGCAATGTGGTCGGACACAGGGCTGATTGTGATTGGACTGTCATTTCCAATTCACATCCCAGGGACTTCTGCGTCGATCGTGGCCGTGCGTCTGTCTGTCAGTCTGTCCGTCTGTCACCCTCAACACAGCGAACATAATGTGCATGTACAATAGTTTCTCATCCTTCACTAGTTGTGATTTCACCACATGACCATAGCTATTTTGCTTGCCTATGCTTTAACACGTTTCCACTGTGCTTTACTACACTTTCTAATGTTTTCATCATGTTAAACATATAATAGACTCCACCTGTCTCTGGAAAGAGGTGCCATTGTAATTAGTAACAGGTGGAATGCATCATCAGGTAGCCGATGGATTGGGTCAGATTTTATTCACACAGCACTGCAAAGTTACAAGCTGGTTTTCCAGTTCACCTTGTGTGTTTGTATTTCAGTAAGTCTCTCTTGACGGTCTACCAAGCACTACACAATCCAGAGCTGCAGAATCCAGCCCCCCAGCCTCATCACTCCTCACTGTGCCCTGGGGTTCACAGCTGGGAGCACACACCCATCTCATGTTACATGCTGTTAAGATTACAGTTTCAGAAGCTGAAGTACCAGCAGTCACAGTCACCACAGTACAGGAATCGTCACACTACTGGTGATGGTTGAAATGATTGAAAGATGTAAATGTGTTTGATAGCAATGCGGGTCGGCTCTCAAGCCTTATCATTCTTCCCATTAACGCTGCTCTATTGAAATATTCATTACATAAGACAGACAAAAGGGAAGCTCGTGATGCTGTTCTGTAAAGCAACATTATCACAGCCCAAGCGATTCTTTAGCTAGTAATTCTAGAACTCATACAGAGCAGAGACATTTCCACACCAATAAAGACCCAGTGTGCTACAGTCCCCATTCAACCCATTGTAAAATGTTGCCGAAGGGGCATTGAAGGTATTTCAGTTGAGGGTGTGCGATATTAAAAAGTGATTTACACCCTGCAATCTCAGGCAGGCAGTCAGTTAACACTGGCCTCGCTCTGCATTCACGTGGTGCCTTTCTAATTCATGTCCAATCTTATTACAGCTTTAATGAGCCCAGGCAGCCCAGCTGGAGGCTTTTACCATCTCTCCAGGGGCAGAATATTCAGGATGACATCATTGCACTGACTCAACATGAAAGTCCTTAATCTCCTTAATGAAAAACAAACAGCATCGGTGTCTCCAAAGGCATTTCTACTCTTTGAAAGGGTTTTGCACATTTAACAACAACAAGTAGCACAGGGCAGTACATTTTAGTTCATATACCTAGCACTTACACAGTAAATACATGTGTGCTTACACATCATTACAATGTTATTATGCAGAGTTATAATGGACTTAACGTGTACATATTTATACATCATATATGTAAGTACACATATCCTTTAGGGTTAGGATTAGGGTTAGGTTTAGAGTTAGGGTTAGGGTTAGGATTAGGGTTAGGGTTAGGGTTAGGTTTAGAGTTAGGGTTAGGGTTAGGGTTAGGGTTAGGGTTAGGGTTAGGTTTAGAGTTGGGGTTAGGGTTAGAGTTAGGGTTAGGGTTCATTGTAACTAGTTATCGTATATGGTGGCACAGGAATGATTACTTACACAAGGAGCTCTCAACTGAGAAGCAGTCTGGATGGATTCTCTGCAATGCTTTTCCCCATTGGGCACTTCCAAATACCCAGCTCTAAAAATGTTACAACCCACACTGCAGTGTGCACAGATTTCCTCAGGGTTCATTTCAGAATCAATACTGAGAGCGCTTTATTGTCAGCAAAGAACTGTCACCTCCCATCACGCGATCCATCTGTCTCAGTTACAAGACATTGCACCCGCAGGCTCTATTCTTCTTAATATGATAAGCTTAGAGTCTGATTTACAAGCCATTGTGATGGAAACTCCTGCGCTAGAGGTCCCATTGTGTGCTTTATACTTCAGCCAGTCACCAGTTCTTAATGCAAGGGTACAGACTGGACCCGAAATGACACAGTTTACAAAGAAACCCATCTGCAGTGTAACGATAGCTGTGGTGCAGAACCCTTCACGCTGTGAGACCATGCAGGGTGAAGTGGCATATCTGCAGTGTAACGATAGCTGTGGTGCAGAACCCTTCACGCTGTGAGACCATGCAGGTTGAAGTGGCATATCTGCAGTGTAACGATAGCTGTGGTGCAGAGCCCTTCACTCTGTGAGACCATGCAGGGTGAAGTGGCATATCTGCAGTGTAACGATAGCTGTGGTGCAGAACCCTTCACGCTGTGAGATCATGCAGGGTGAAGTGGCATTTCAGGTGAGTCTGATAGGATGCTGAGACCTGGCTTCTCCACAAGACAATCAGTCCACAGCTGTACACATGTAAACTATTCCAATCACATAGAACACATCTTCAAAATGTCTTCATATCCACTTACAGTGGTAATGCAAGCCTATGACATTTCAATTCGATTTCAGAAAACTGCAGCTCATTATAGAAAATGCAATTCGCTCGCTCCCTCGCACTTCTCTGAGAATCTCAATTCAGTGCATTCTGCCTTTGTATGATGTTTGCAACCAGTCCGAGAGGTTCAAAGTGCTGTGGCTCCCAGACTGGGTTTTAACCAACATTCCCAGGCACTGAGTCTCCAGTAAGGAGCATCACGCAGCATCACAGAGTGGTGTTTCATCTCCCAGCTGTAACACCGAGGACAGGTAGGTGCCGCCCTGCAGACTGAGGCTCCTCCCTATTAGAGTGAAGCAACTCTGCACCCGATTTATTCCAATGACAGGCGGTGGGTCCTGATTAATGCAGTTCCATTAACAGAAACCAGAGCTCCCTGCTCAACAACTACGTTAATTAGAACAAGCATCAGCCATGCATGCTGCATCTTAACGAGCTACATCAGCTGTCGTTATTAGTTTCACTTATTGGTTTTAAATCCTGGCACTGCTCAGCACCTGGAATTAATTCCAAAGGGCTGCAAGGTTTCCGAGAACACACTGGCATTGCTTTCTTATGAAGTGTTTTCTTCCCGGTCTCTTCGGGAATGCCTGTCTCAGAGAGTGCATGACTCACGGGCGCCTCACCACACTCACAGTGAATTAACGTGAAGCCTTCCTGATGGCAGCGCATCAGCGGGCTGCAAAGCCTTTCAGCCGTGCCGGGCTAGCGGAGAGCAGGCAAGCCCAGTTTATGCACTCAACGGTTCCCTCATTTTAGAAATCAGTTCTGTATCTCTTGAGGGGGTTCTAATTACCCGAGAGTCTCATCAGAATCGCACATGCACTGTACTGCTCCTCCTCCTGCCATAACAGCACGGCCCTTATAACAGTTCACCAAGGTCAACGTCACAGTATTATTGCACTTTACTGTCCACTGCTCAAGTCTGCACCCTGCTTTACAATGTTATTTCAGTTTCATCTATCATTGCATTGACTCCTTGCAATTTTTCATTTCTGTAAATCTTTTTGCATGCTATTACCCTAAACCTAACCCTTTTCTGATACAATTGTGTACTTACATATATCGTGCAAAAAGATTTTCACATGAAGTACATTGTAACTATGCATAATACCATTGTAATGATGTGTAAGCACACGTGTATTTAATAAGTAACTACTATGTAAATACACAGTAATTAGAGACACTTAATGTGAAGTGTTATCGAGTGCAGGAATGAGTAGATTCACAGCGACACCTAGTGGGGTTTAACCTGAAATATGCAAGGATGCAACCGTATGAAAACTGGAGCGAAGCTGCAGGGATCACAGTATCACACGACAACTACTGATCAGTCAAGCTGGTGACTGACGGAGGAAGAAGAGGGCTGCAGAGGTATGAAGAAAAAAAACTACTGATCAGTCAAGCTGGTGACTGACGGAGGAAGAAGACGGCTGCAGAGGTATGTAGAAAAAAACTACTGATCAGTCAAGCTGGTGACTGACAGAGGAAGAAGACGGCTGCAGAGGTATGTAGAAAAAAAAGGTATAACAAAATGTATGCATTAAGTGCACTGTAACTACGCATAATAACATTGTAATGATGTGTAAGCACAGCACTGTAACTATGCATAATAACATTGTAATGATGTGTAAGCACAGCACTGTAACTATGCATAATAACATTGTAATGATGTGTAAGCACAGCACTGTAACTATGCATAATAACATTGTAATGATGTGTAAGCACAGCACTGTAACTATGCATAATAACATTGTAATGATGTGTAAGCACAGCACTGTAACTATGCATAATAACATTGTAATGATGTATAAGCACAGCACTGTAACTATGCATAATAACATTGTAATGATGTGTAAGCACAGCACTGTAACTATGCATGATAACATTGTAATGATGTGTAAGTACAGCACTGTAACTATGCATAATAACACTGTAATGATGTGTAAGTACAGATGTATTTACTAAGTAACTGCTATGTGAATACACAGTAATCAGAGACACTTCATGCAAAGTGTTACCGGATTGTATTGCCAGCTCGTGAGACCTCACCGATATTCAAAGACATTGTGCCGCAATCAATAACTCGCCCTCAAGGTTGGGATCTGGTGCAGTGCGTACAGCGAGCGAATGATACTGAAACAGCTTTTTAATCGCAAGCCTTAAGCATATTTTAAAGCAGTCAATCATAATAGCAAAATGTCCCCTTTGCACATTAGAGACAGAGCCAGTCAGCAGAGCTCCTGTAGACCCACTTCATGAGAAGCAGATGCACTTACACTTACAGACTGTCCCAGGATGCACAGTGTTTGTGAATACTGGACTGGGGTCGTGGGAAATGACAGTTATAACAAAACAAATGAGCCAGCAAGAGTGCTGCCTGCAGCCTTTACAGGTGGCTGTTTATACAGTTTATTACAGACAGCTCCCATAATCACAATGAGCACCTACCTTCACTCGAAAAGCCAGATGACAAAGTAGCACTGCTCGATCACTGATTGGCTGGTACTGCACGCACAGAACATGAAGTAGCACTGCTCGATCACTGATTGGCTGGTACTGCACGCACAGAACACAAAGTAGCACTGCTCGATCACTGACTGGCCGGTACTGCACGCACAGAACACAAAGTAGCACTGCTCGATCACTGATTGGCTGGTACTGCACGCACAGAACACAAAGTAGCACTGCTCGATCACTGATTGGCTGGTACTGCACGCATTGTATTATTTATAGTTGTATGCCTGTGCTTTCAGTTCCTGTGGGTCCATCCACGTAACCTCCAACACAACTTGCATAGATTATGATCCGAGCAGACAAGGACTCCAGTGATCAATGTGTGTCCCACTCTCCTGCCACACCAGACTACAGCAATGTAATAACATGGGTTTAGGAGCCACTGTCTAATAAAAAATTCAATCCGCTGCAGAATAGAAAATGTTCTCCCATACAACAGCACTAGAAAATAATCGATGTGCATGCGTGCCCCTGCAGCCATTACTGAAGGATTACAAGCTTTCTGGTGCCTTCTATTTATAGACAAAGGGTTATATTTAGTGCATTTATTGCCATGTCACAGTGTGTGTGTCATCTGAGGAGCACATAAAATAACATCACCCCCCCCAGTTATACAGTGCAGGGATATACACTACATGAATATATACTGCTGCCTGCACCCTATGGAATTATCATGGGATAAGCCAGCAGCGTGAGCCTGGAACAGCACACACAAGTACAGGATGTAGCAGTAAATAGAAATCTGACACTTACCCCCGATCAGCCCCTCGCAGTCTGACATCATGTGAAACTAATGAATACAATTTAAAAAATGTAAAGTTCTTTTCAGAAACCACAGGGAAAGTCTAAGCCTAAAGCCACTGTCTTCAAAATAATACAAATAACTAACTGTGCCGAATGTCAACCCTAAACACTTCCAGCTGGAGATCTGTACAAGTCTGACTGACCCACCCACAGAGTTCCAGCAACTTGCTCCAGCCCACTTCTGATTGCAAAGAAAGCACTTCAGTGCCAGAAGGACAAGCCTCGATTGGCTGATAAATGTGTTTGCTTCCCTCCCCTTCCCTGTGTTCCCAGCCGAGGTCACACAGCCATATCAGCCTGCTGTTTAATTAATAATGAGAGGCTTTCCTTCCTGCCAAGGACGAGCTGAAAGGAACAACTGCTACAGGCAGCGAGTGGAGGGACGCTACGAAACAGCCAAGCCTCCACCTGGAAACACAAGCTCACACACAGGGCTTCTATACAGAGGACCCCGGTGTGTGCTGCATTGCACTTACACTCTCAAGTGCTCAGAGAAACGGGGGCCATTAAGAAACGCTCAGGGTAGCTGTGCTGAAAACAGGTAGGGGTAGGACTGAGTTTAAGGTTAGGGTTTGGGTTTGAGAGTGGGGGTAGGGTTGGGGTTAAGGTTAGGGTTTGGGGTTGGGGGTGGGGGTAGGGGTAGGATTGAGTTTAAGGTTAGGGTTTGGGTTTGGGGTGGGGGTTGGGTTGGGGTTGGGGTAGGGTTGGGGTTAAGGTTAGGGTTTAGGTTTGGGGTTGGGGTGGGGTAGGGGTAGGATTGAGGTTAAGGTTAGGGTTTGGGGTTGGGGTTGGGGTAAGATTGGGGTTAAGGTTAGGGTTTAGGTTTGGGGTTGGGGGTGGGGTAGGGGTAGGATTGAGGTTAAGGTTAGGGTTTTGGGGTTGGGGTGGGGTAGGGGTAGGGTTAAGGTTAGGGTTTGGTTTTGATTTGGGGTTGGGGTGGGGTAGGGGTTAAGGTTTGGGTTTGGGTTTGGGGCTGGGGGTGGGGTAGGGGTAGGATTGGGGTTAAAGTTAGGGTTTGGGGTTGGGGTGGGAGTTGGGGATGATTGAGGTTAAGGTTAGAGTTTGGGTTTTGGATTGGGGTGGGGTAGGGGTAGGATTGAGTTTAAGGTTAGGGTTTAGGTTTGGGGTTGGGGTTAGGGTTGGGGTTAAGGTTAGGGTTTGGGTTTTGGATTGGGGTGGGGTAGGGGTAGGATTGAGTTTAAGGTTAGGGTTTGGGTTTGGGGTTGGGGTTAGGGTTGGGGTTAAGGTTAGGGTTTGGGGTTGGGGTTGGGGGTGGGGGTAGGGGTAGGATTGAGGTTAAGGTTAGGGTTTGGGTTTGGGGGTGGGTGTAGCGTTGGGGTTAAGGTTAGGGTTTTTGGTAGGGGTTGTGGCTGTGGGTAGAGTTACAGTTGGGGGGTCCTCTCCTCTGTGTCTGCTACAATGATTTTTCAAGATTTTGAGTGGGGACTTTTTTAAACCATGCAGCTTTTAGATTTGCTCTTTAACAAAATGCGAGTGCCTCTATCTTAACCCTGCCCTGCTCTTACTGCAGTCAGGTGACACAGCTAGTATTGCTAACTCTGCCCTGCTCTTACTGCAGTCAGGTGACACAGCTAGTATTGCTAACTCTGCCCTGCTCTTACTGCAGTCAGGTGACACAGCTAGTATTGCTAACTCTGCCCTGCTCTTACTGCAGTCAGGTGACACAGCTAGTATTGCTAACTCTGCCTTGGTCTTACTGCAGTCAGGTGACACAGCTAGTATTGCTGCCAATCATTATTCCACAGGGTTAGCAAGTCCTGCACATGATTATTTCAGCTCTGACATTATTAGCTGCAGGAATATGGCTAATCTGTCATGTGAATGGAACAGTCCCTCATGTGTTACAAGCTGCCGATTCGGCTCTAAAGACACCTGCATGAACACACACACACACTGACTAGAATGAATGCAGTTTCTCCATCCTGTACAAGACATCTGCTTTGTGCTCTTTTTATATTTGCAGTAACTTGCATTATAACTGCCTGCTGATTTAATGAGGTGCATTTTTCATTTTCATCAAACAATGAGGACTGCTCGTTGTACTGCTAGAGTATCTAAACTGGAATAATGGAAGCTCTTGTTCTACGCTGCAGATCAATGGAATAGCGGGCGGCAGGTATGTAAAGTCTTTATTTCAAACAAAATACTAAAGCACCGCCACACTACCATTCAAGGACCGAAGCGGTAATGTTTTAAAAGCGGTGCATCTGGTGCCATCTAGTGTTCACCGGTAGGGCTACACCTCATAAATGTACAACGTCACAATAGAATGGTTCCACCCACGTCTCCCTCAATTTACAAAGCAGTTTGAATACAATGTAAACTTAAAATGACGTTTAAGACCGTCTTCCCTTACAGTACACTGCACATATAGCGAAGAAATGCCCACTTTCTTTCCTTACAATACAATGCAGATGGAACGATGAATATTGTAATGTGGATAATTCACTTTTTAGTAAAGTTTGCTAAGCTCCATAACGTCATATTTGTCTCGAATGACAAAAAACACCCAGTAATTGGGCGATAGCGTGCTGCGCTTTGTCAACGTCGTTCTTATTTTTAAAATACATTTTCAAAGAAAAACGTAATTTAAAGAAAGTGCAAGAACCTACAATCGAAATACGGTCAAAACAAATTGAAAACGCACAGCACAGCTCAACACGTGAGCCTAAATCTCTTTTTCAAATCTACGGTACCTTCTCTTTAGAGCACAGGTGTATACATCATTTTACCTGGGCACAACAAGCAATATTAACAGCTTCTTCCGCAGGTTAAGCCCTCCTTCCCGCCTCGCTGTCGTTTCATTTCTTACGTTTTTCAATTCAATTTCATTCCCCTGATTTGCCACTAGGGTGCGCCACGTCACCAAGTTTTCAATGAAGTGCTTTCACGGTGAGCTCAGGCGCTTCAGTTCCAGCGCCCAGGCAGATACAGTTCAGACTGCCTAGATCAGCCAAAGCGTCTCAATAGAACTCAAGCAGCCGTTTGTTTTGCTGGTAATTCATTACTGGGCGCTACAATGAGTTTCCACTTACTAATATAAAGAAAGGTAGGCTTGCCTACATCGCACTTGTCTTTAAAAACTAACAGACAGTCATCTGAAGACATCTGCTCTTTTATGGTACCTGTTATTGTGCAGCGATGGTAAATGATTAAGTGCGGGCACCAGTAGTACAGTGGTGTCTTTATGCAGCCCCCACATCTTTTGTCTGGAGAACCTGTGACGTAAGCCCCTTTCACACTGGCACTTCTACAAGGGTCACAATCCTGCGTAGTGTGAAACCACGTACCTGGGTCGTACCCGGGTTAACCCGGGTCCCAGCGACCCACCTCAGGATGTGGGTCGACACGCTTTGACCCGGGTTGAGCGACACAAAATGCACGCCGGCCCATGTGCTGTTTCTACTCACTTGTTTTACAGTTCTTAACAATTCCAGGTCTTTTCAAAACACTCTCTGCACTGCATTGCTGAAGCTCAATAGCTGTTAAACTCACTACTCAGGAATGTTATTTTAATCTCCCAGTCCTGCTTGCTACTATAAACAAAACAGCTCATTCTGACACATTCTGCAGACCAGGCCCACATTTCCTCATCTGGTTGAGATTAAACTGTGCTCAGTCTCAGGCTGTTCCAAAAAAGCCTTTGCACTTTTGCCCCTGTGATGAATGATCATATAACACAGTGTCTGCGTTCTCCCTCCTCTTTGTAACCTGAATGAATTGTGAATGTTCGTGCACAGAGAAGAAAACATTCATTTTCTCTAATGATGCCCAGTTCATCATCACGTCTCTGTGTGCTGCCCGCGGCTGTCGCAATCAGTCTCATTAGAGGCACGACTGGACTCCTTTAGCAGACATGCGCTTGGGATCTGAATGCTTTCAGGCTCAATGTGTGCTTGTTGAGCTGCATGCTAATGCTGCTGCTGGAGCTCCAGGTGGCTGTCGCCCTACCTGCGCACTGCCCTTTATCTCAGGTCCCTCCAGGAAAATAATAAACAGAGTTCTTAACAGTTGTGTGCGTGTCATCAGCTCTGTGGCTGTGCTGTATTTTGCTCCAGTTAGTTTAGTGATTGCTTAATCTTTACCTGATAATGCTGCACCCCCACCCCCCGTCCGCGTGTCACAGTGTAAATGTGTAGCAGGGCAGTGAGTAGCCAGCAGTGTAATTGTCATTAATGATGCCAAACAGCAGGCTCTTGCATTGAGTGGGCCAGTGCTTCCAGCAGCCTCCTCCACGCTGCCCAGCAGGGGCGCAGAGGCCGTGCTGCTCTCTCATTCTCATCAATTCATTTCCTCCAGCACATACACCCTACAGCCCTGATGCTGAATGCAGAGCATGATGAGAAACTCCAATTAACATGGAAATACAGTGGGTCTCCACCCCTCAATCAAACAAAGGTCCTGCCCTAAAACTGACAGGGAGACCCCAGCGTGAGTGCTTCCACTCAGCTCAGCGATGGCCGTCGCTGCAGTATTCGGTAACCCTCTCTAGGACAATGCTCCATGCTATTTATTAATGCGTGTGTATATATTGTGTTATTGCAGTTTCAAATCAAGGACCGTGGAGAGGGTTCAAACCTGTACCCCTTTCAGGTGGACACTGGAGTGAAGCCCTGGTCAGACAGCAGACATGCCATGTCCAGCAGCATCAGGGGTTAAAGTGCTCTGGACTGAGAGCTGCACAGCTTCGTTCCTCCTCACTGCCCACGCTCAGGTAACATGTGTGACGGGAGCCTGAAATCAATCGCGATTCACAGAGCAGAACAAGTCTGGGGCTGGTGAACCGTGAAGCCTTTAGAAAAGAGCTGTCAGCAAGCAGAGAATACCATGCTGACAGCATCCCATATGTGAGGCTGGTATTCCACATCCCTTCTGCACACTGAAATAGTGACTCTTTCAAAATCCACATCCCTTCTGCCCAGTGAAATAGTGACTCTTTCAAAATCCACATCCCTTCTGCCCAGTGAAATAGTGACTCTTTCGAATTCCACATCCCTTCTGCACAGTGAAATAGTGACTCTTTCGAATTCCACATCCCTTCTGCACACTGAAATAGTGACTTTCGAATTCCACATCCCTTCTTCACAGTGAAATAGTGACTCTTTCGAATTCCACATCCCTTCTGCACAGTGAAATAGTGACTCTTTCGAATTCCACATCCCTTCTTCACAGTGACATTTCTAGTGCTTTGTTTTGTTTTGGGTCCTCAGATTTACGTGTTCATATTGAATTGCGATTATGTAACATTACAATTCTACAATCCTGCAACACAATGAGACGCATGTGCAGTCAAACACTGTAGCATATAAAAGCAGGGAAAAATCTCAAGCATTTTAACTTCAATATTAATCTATATACAGATAAAGGCCTATAGCAAGGCTGTATTAACTTCAATATTAACCTTTATGCAGATAAAGGTGAATTGCAAGGCTGTATTAACTTCAATATTAACCTCTGTGCAGATAAAGGAGCATTGCAAGGCTGTTTTGATTTCTGTTTCTCTGTTGAAAATATGACCCAAAGCAGCCTGACAGTAAAGCTCCCTGACAGTGCGCTCTGTAAGACCATTAAGGAGGTAGAAGAGGGGCTCGTTGACAAAGTGTTTTTTTAAGCAGTAAAGAGGGAGTTTAGGGGTAGAAAAACTCCTCTGATTTCGAAGCGATCTGATCACAATCCACAGCCTTCATCTCCGGGGGAGCTGAAAGCATTTGGCTATGCAGATCCCTGGCTTTGTATTTGTATTAATGTCTCTAAAATGATTTTATCTGGGTGATTTCTGGTTACAGCATCTTATTAAAATGGATTGGAGTTGAAGCAGCCGCAGAGCTGTAATTCTGAATGACTGACTCAGCAGAAACGATCCCTTTCATGTCTGGAGCAGAAGACTGGTGATTAGGATCAGCTGCCTTGAAAACTGAGAGAAACTGTTATGAAAGTAAAAGAAAAAAAATACTGAGTGCTCTGAGTTTGATGAAAAGTGTGCGCATCTTTAATCCCGCTCAGCACTTTAAAGGCTGTGGATCTGATGCATTCATTTCAAATAGGGATGACTGCAAAGGAGCCTAGGGCCAAGAACGGCTCCCTCTTTCATCAGCCTATTCAGAGGGAAATGTTAAGAAAAGCTGGATCACAAGGTTCAATCTAATTTTATATATATATATATATATATCGAAACGTTGGGCAGCTGGCTCTTTGAGCTAAAATATATATATATATCATTACAGTATATATACTTTATAAGACGTCCCTTTATCCTGCAGAATCGGTTATAAAGTTATAAAGCCTCAATGACTCAGCTCCTATTTGCCATTACAGTAGCACTTTCATACTCATTATAAGGTGAAAACAAATAGCGTGATCTTGTAACTGTGGCTCCTGACTACAGCGTCATAAAGGTGGAGCACTCTCTCTCTCTCTATATATATATATATATATAGATATATATATATAAAATGTATACAGTATATAGATAGATAGATAGATAGATAGATAGATAGATAGATAGATAGATAGATAGATAGAGAATGTGCTTCTTTGTTTCTGCAGGCAGCTCAGCTACTTTAATGGGGCTCTTTCACTGCCAATGCCACACACATTGGGAGTGCTGGCAGTGTCTGTGTTTCAGCAGAAGCAGCATTCGTTCCCTGACTCGGAGTAGCATGCGCTAATGTTGCTGTGATTAAAGGGTTTTGAGCACAGTGCTGAGGCAGTGGGAACATCAAGGTGTTGGTCTGTGTCCCGGTGATTCAGTCAGACTCTAGACAAGTGCTGACAGCTTCAAGTACTGAGCAGTTGAAACAAATCTGTCAATAGATGCACAGCCAAAGAGGAGCATACCTGTACCAGACTCCGAGAGAATGGCAAAACTGAGCTTCTCTTTTTATCTTTTTTTTTTTTTTTGAGTGTTTCTGACATGAAAAAATAAAGCGGAATGCACTGTCATTGAAAGCCGTGTCTTTAATCATTCATTAATCTAATTAACAAGTAACACATTCAGACAGTTGAATGAGTGATGGGTTCACTGTAACAGCAGGGTGTCAGTCCTCAATAGGCATTGCTGAGATGATTGAAGAGCTTTGTGGAGGCACGGGGGTGGGGGGGGGGGTCATGCTCCACTAAACCTCTGTTTCCAGTGCTTGCTATTTCACAGGTACTACTGCAAAAAAACTACTGTGAGGATTCCCAGTCTAGGTGCTATGCACAGGGTTCAAAAAACAGCTAAATATGGGTTATGCTCGTGATCGGAAAGGGAGCTGAGGCTGAATATGCAACACTGGGATAGCACACAATACAGTAAGCCTTGATTCCTACTTAATCAAAATGAGGCTTCAAACAAAAAGTCCTTAAGCAAAACATTCCTAATGGTCCTTAACGTTTTGTTGGTACCCTGGGCTGGGTGTGAATCAAATTCAGAAAGTCATAAAGGCCCTGGTGAAACAACAGACACACACGCTTCTAATGATCAGAGTTGAGTTCTCTGAGGAGAATGAAACACCTTTACACTGTTTATATATGAAACAAGAATGCCAGGAATGTGGATGTGCTCGTGTCTGTTATTAATGTGAAATACACTGCAAAGGTACCAGTACGTCATTGCATTTCAGATATAAGCATATCATTATAACAGACCCACTGTAGCTGTTCAGTTATCAACATCTATATCCAGTAGACAATAATGTGGACACATTGCAGCTATGTGTGCTGTGTCAGGGTCTGTGATACAAAGAGTGCAAGAGGACGTACACTCTCAGCTTGAACACTCAGCTGAACACTTATAAGCATTTTGAAAGTCATTAAATCTAAATAAAATGACAGATGAAAAGCTGTCGTTCACATTCTGAGTGCGAGATCTACACTCTCCGCAGTGTAGTTGCTGCTGATAGGTTCCAGTGGGGACAAGACTTCCTCTTCAGGTATGTGTTCAGATCCCTATGGCTGTCCGCATGGCTGTATGTCTCATTATCCAGTCCTTACAGAAGGTACTTAGCCGCGGTAGATGTGTGTGTTTTATGCCTTATCTCTCTCTGTTTAATTTGACCCAGCAGTGGCAATTCCTTGCATGGATTTAAATTATCACCCGAGCGGGTGCCCGCAGTGCGTTACACCCCAGCTAAGCTCTTCCTGAAGCCCTGTAAACTTTCTGCAAGCTTCCCTGGGGTCCCACTGATATCTGACACTTTGAAGTGAAACTCTGTGTTTACTAAAGAGATTTCCGGTGCCTTTGCACTGAGAGACTCACTCCCCTCGGTCTGCCAGACCAGGCCTCCCCCATGTTCCATTCTGCTCCACCTTCTTTCCAGCCTCAACTGAGGAGTTCAAACTAACCTCAGAAATATCACAGTGTGTTCCTGGGTTTGCTCTGAAGTCTGAACCTCTTTCACAAGTGCATGTAGAAAAGCGTGTGCCGCAGAAACAAGGCACTGAAGGGCTTTGCCATGTTTGCTCATGGTTTTGGGACAAAAAGGGGTTATGCAGAGGGAAAGCATGGGAAACCAAACATCAAAATGTAGTTTTTCTAGGGATTGTTCTCCTGTATCTGTTATTGTAAACAAGAAGTTGTGAGGTGAGAGCCGTTTGCACCCCAGTTGCAGTGTCTCCCAGCTGGCTATTTGATTACCATTCTAATAAACATTTATTACTAACCAAGTAATGTTTCACAGAGCAATTAACCTAATTACACAGGGGAAGACAATACTCTGAGTGATTGCTTTAACTACTTTACCATCTTCATTAATGCAGTACACAAGTCTTTCTCTTGCTATATGTAATACATGCATTAAACACTTCTTCTGAAGCGTCCCTGAGTGAAATACAGCTTCATGAGTCAAGCCAGGAGCCAAACACACTTTCAGTGCTTAAACAAACACAATCAAAAACATTCAAATAAAAATGAAGACATGCTGTCTACAGCACTCTGATGAGTGACCATGCTGCCTACAGCACTCTGATGAGTGACCATGCTGTCTACAGCGCTCTGATGAGTGACCATGCTGTCTACAGCACTCTGATGAGTGACCATGCTGTCTACAGCACTCTGATGAGTGACCATGCTGTCTACAGCACTCTGAAGAGTGACCATGCTGCCTACTGCACTCTGATGAGTGACCATGCTGTCTACAGCACTCTGATGAGTGACCATGCTGTCTACAGCACTCTGATGAGTGACCATGCTGTCTACAGCACTCTGATGAGTGACCATGCTGTCTACAGCGCTCTGATGAGTGACCATGCTGTCTACAGCACTCTGATGAGTGACCATGCTGTCTACAGCACTCTGATGAGTGACCATGCTGTCTACAGCACTCTGATGAGTGACCATGCTGCCTACAGCACTCTGATGAGTGACCATGCTGTCTACAGCACTCTGAAGAGTGACCATGCTGTCTACAGCACTCTGATGAGTGACCATGCTGTCTACAGCACTCTGATGAGTGATCATGCTGTCTACAGCACTCTGATGAGTGACCATGCTGTCTACAGCGCTCTGATGAGTGACCATGCTGTCTACAGCGCTCTGATGAGTGACCATGCTGTCTACAGCACTCTGATGAGTGATCATGCTGAACCTTGTCATGCATTTTAAAAACACTAGATATGCATATTACATCAATAGCAAGCCTTGTTTATAAAAGTTTACTGCTGTACTTTTGCATGGTATTTTTGCAGTTTTCCCATGGTTACACGATGCATTTACTATAGCTTACCTTAGTTTGCCATGTTGATTAATATGATTTACCATGCCACAGGTTTCTTTACAATGCTCACACTGCGATACTATTACTATGATAAACCTCTAAGGTGGTATTTTTGAAAGCAGCTGAAATCTCAGTTTTCCTGTGTGGGAACCCGGAGCGACTGGGGTTGGTTTGGTTGTCTCTGAGTAATGGGTCTGAAAACAGCTTGTTAGCACGTTTACAAGCAGGAGTTAATTGCAGCTGTAATGTGGACGTGTCTCAATTACACCAACTTCTGAGCTCACTTCGAGGCCAGGAGGAAACCTGATGAGGTCACGTGCGTTGTATAGGAGACCCATCCCAGCTTTGCAAAATACAAAAGGTTTCCAGCATTCATTTTAATACTGGCCTAATTGAACCGGGCTATATCAATAACTGATTGACCTGACACACACATGCACACACACACACACACACACACACACACACACACACACACACACACACACACACACACACACACACACACATGCACAACACACACACACACACACACACACACACACACACACACACACACACACACACACACACACACACACACAATACACACACACACACACACACATAGACACACACACACACACTACACACACACACACACATAGCACACACACACACACAGAACATACACACACACACACACACACACACACACACACACACACACACATGCACAACATAGATACACACACACACGCACAACATAGACACACACATGCACAACATAGACACACACACACACACATGCACAACATAGACACACACATGCACAACATAGACACACACACACACACATGCACAACATAGACACACACACGCACAACATAGACACACACACACACACATGCACAACAGACACACACACGCACAACATAGACACACACACGCACAACATAGACACACACACGCACAACATAACATACACACACACACACACACGCACAACATAGACACACACATACACACTCATCATAGACACACACATACACACTCATCATAGAAACGCACGCATTCCTTCGTGACAAAGAAACTCTTGTGACCAGGAATGCATCAGGAAAATCTCAGTTTAAATATAACCATACGCTTTTATTTTTGGAATGTTTTGTTGCATGCAGTCAAATTTATCAAGTTATTGAGATGTGTTTTAACCAGCACCCCTCATGCGATACAGCACAAGAATATGCCCGACAGCTTCCCCTATTCCTGCTTGAAGAAAACAAGTGCATCAAAAACAAAGGGCATTCCTAGTGTTTAGAAACAGTTGGAAGATCAGGAATGTAATGGACTGTTGAACAGCCGTGTTGGAAACGTCTTTCTGAGCCCAGTAAAGAATAAAGCATGTTGACTGAGGATTTACAAGACCTGCTACCCTTGCTGAAGTGAACAGTAGCCTCTCAGCAGCTATCAGCCTTTCAATCTTTGATGGAAGTCTTGAGCCTGTCTTCCACAGTAGTGGAGCCTGATGGATCATGTCTCCTCTTCAAAGGGATAAACGATCCCCCTCGCTTCAAGAGAATGACCTGGCGCACTCAGCTCTCTTTCATGGTTCAATAGATCTCCTCTGTCATTGCAGTCAATAATACAACGCTTTCTCTGCGCTTTCAAAGCGCACATCAAGGGCCTGGAGTGTACCTGCAGATTCTTCCAAACCAGACTGCATGCCTCTGCCTGAAAGCTAGCAGCCCCTTTGTCTTCGGTGTTCTGCACGCTTTTAAACAATGACGGCCCGAGCAGTGAGGCATACTAAGCAACGCTTAAAAACAGTAGCCACATTCGCAGAGGGCTATGTGCCTCTTTATCACATCAGCGTAGGCCTCTGCTGAGGGTTCAAAGGTTATCTGGCTTGTTAGTGTCTTCAAGGGGAGGATATCTGGGATCATTTCTTATTCAGTTTGTAATTTGAACGATACTCAGTCACACTTTAGTAAGATTTATAAAACATCTAGAAATGTGTTGTTAAAAGGTTTTTATGATTGTTAACCAGGAATAAGAGGTTTTTTTTATGGCAACATCAGTGTAAAAGTACATAGTTTCTCATGAAATGTCACCATCAGCTCTTCTTAATGCAGTGCCATGTAGCCTGCCCACTTGTTGACATCAAAACATAGTTATCTGAAGCCCTGAAGACAGGACACAGTGGGCCAGCACTGAGACAATGCCTTTCCTCCCCCACACAAACACTGGGAGGCTTAGGCGTTCAGGACTATTTATCTCACAAATACATTACCTGAATAGCATCGCCTTATAAGGCAGATGACGTCCCATTGTCGTGCAAAAAAGAGATTTACTTTAATTGTTCTGACTGTTTTCTGAAATTATGCAGGCTTTCCACCTTCCACGACAAAAGGCTACAATTTGGAGGGTATTTATATGTAATAATTAAGATATAATGACCCCACAGGTGATAATTTGCATGCATTCCTCTCTTTCAGGAGTCTGGGAAATGACCTGCACTCTTTATATTTGTGCATCAAATGGCCATGTTTTCAAAACTATATACCTGGATGGGTTCATACACACATACATACACACACACACACACATACACACACACAGATATACACAGAGACGCACACACGCACACATACAGATACACACACTTTTAAACTTATCTTGCAGACTACGAGAAAAATGATTATTCATTTAGACAGTGTTTGACACAACAGGGCAGCAGTGTGGAGTAGTGGTTAGAGCTCTGGAGTCTTGCCTGGAGGGTCGTGGGTTCAATCCCAGCTAGGAGACACCACTGCTGTACCCTTGAGCAAGGTACTTTACCTAGATTGCTCATGTAAAAAAACAACTGTATAAATGGGTAATTGTATGTAAAAATAATGTGATATCTTGTAACAATTTTAAGTCGCCCTGGATAAGGGTGCCTGCTAAGAAATAAATAAATAAAGTATACATTCATGGATTTGTTTTTTTGAATACTCATTTTACACTGCAGTTGATCATTCTTTTTTGTATAAATATCTAGTCTGTATTCCTAGTTCTGATGGAACTAATAAATATGAATGAAACAAACCAACAAAAAATGAACACCGGAATGTAAAAAAAAAATCATTCTTTTTGCTCCAGTGGTTGCAACACCAACGACTCCTGCAGCTGTATCCCGGGTAAAAAGAAAACAGTTTAAAAGTATTCAGCTTTCAGAATGTCTTTATTTTATACAATATTTTACACTTATATACATTTCCAGTTTCATAAATACTGTTTGGGATCTTTCTTTGAAAGAATGAACACGACCTATAAGGTCAGATTACACCCACAGGGCACGGTCTCACCATTCAAACACAATCAAATGCATGTTACAAATATCATGACGTAGTTCTCACATCAGTCAGC